>JAKOGI010000217.1:783423-891359 GCA_029747015.1 Carnegiea gigantea
GGATGACTGACAGAATTTCCTCAGGAGAGAAATGCTTTTTTGCCTTGCAAACGGGGACACCAGACACGCCCAACAGGAACAATATGATCATCTTTATTCTTTGCGTGCTTTTTTATTCTGAAGAATGATTCTGACAGAGAATGTGGGAGCTTTTTTCTTCACCTTAGCATGAAATTAACTACGTGATTAGTAGTAATTGATCGCTTAATCATTACTGTCAGATGCTCCAATTATAGGTAAGGAATCCAGGCCCCTCTGCACTGGTATTAATCTAACTTTTAGATCATCTTAAACTTTTTTACAATATATTTTTTTGCATTCTTTTATTTGTTTCCTACTGCTTATCTTTAGTTGCTGCTCTAAATCATTTTCACAAAATTTTTTTTGCGGATCTCTTAGAATCGGCCTCTCTACAGGCAGAGATGTCGATATAGGTAAGATTGTCTACATCTGGATCTCCTCACACCTCGCGAAAGCGGGACCTACACTGGAAGGTTGTTGTTACTGTATATTTTTTGCATTTTTATATATAGTAATTGATGCTCTTTCTATAAATCTATGACATCTATAAAGCTAGTGAATTCTGATCATGATGATTGATAAACGGGATAATTATTCATGATCTATAGTTATTTTGGTCACAAAATAATCGAATGTTTAGAAGTTCTACACACGTATTAGCTCGGACACTTATAAATTTGAACCTAATCAAAGTAAATCCTTATACTTTGTTGGTAGTGACTTTAATGGAATACAATGCAATTGGTGAAGACAATTGATCAAGTTTTGATCCTTATACTGATTACATTGAATTATATATATGTTTCACTAATTATGACATTAAGATAGATTTTCTAATATTTCTACGGATTGAACTAGTTAGAGACACGACTTTTTGTATTCTTTTTATAAGGATAAACCGGGTCACCCCACTATATAGGGCTAGTTCAATGAGGTTGTTTAGGCTCAAAGGAAGAGGGAATACACTAGAATCCAAATCGAAAGACTTATTCGCCACTTTCTCTAATTTTCCAAATAAGGAAAAACTTAGAGGCCACTAGAATTTGAACCTCGACCATTTTGGTAAACAAGTGATAATGGTGCCATTAAATGAAGAGGACATTTTGGGAGCATGGTATAGGAAAGAAAAGAAAGACAAGTATAGTTGCTCCTCACCCTAATACTTGAATTAAGGGCTGAGTGAGTATCTTTAAAGACTTTACTAGAAAGAAAGAGGGTGGTTGGAGGTTGTTCGAGTCTCACAACGAATACATACCTTATAGTTGGATGAAAATGATTGGTCTTTCAATTTTTAGGGCTCCAAAAATTGAGACACCATGCAAATTTTTGTTAAGGGAACTTGCTAGTAGTTGAACTTGAAGCTTCCCTTTAAATTAACAAATTCGCTTCGTGTTTTCTAGCTTTGATTCATGCTGTGTTATGCAACTTATCATAAGATCAATGTTTAATTTATCTATTCATATGTACACTGGTCTTGTCCTTAATCAAGAGATAATGATCTGACAATCGTGTTAGAAATAGTTATCGATATTATCAATATACAGTGTTTTATGTTTTTGCAAGTTAGTGACTGATCATTTTTACTAAAATAGTGGTGAGACTTCACATACTCTCCCACTTCAATATTATTTTTCTTTAATTGGATACATGTAGGTCATCACCAATCATTCACTTAAATGGGTTCCATCTCATTTGCACCTTCGACCTTCTAATCAAATTATCACCTTTGGCCACCTCAATTTAGCCAAGTACATATATACTTGTGGACATCATTTGAATTTCTTCATTATTTATATGCACTCAACCAAAACTTCATACATCGACATTTGAAACAGTCTTATACTTTTATGTTAATTACCCTTTAGAATATTATTGATTTCTTTACACCGCTCATCTCATTGTCAAAAATCCAACTTCTCAATATCCTAAAAGACAAGCAAAATTTCTAAGAATTCAATTAACTCATTCATGTGTCTTACTCATAAGGATCATACATGATATCCCACTAATGAACTCACTCCCAAAAGATCAAGATGATGGGGTAGCCATTGAGTTGGTCTAGTGGAAGGTTCAAATTGGTTGATTCTCAAGATTTTGATTAGATATTCAGTCTTGTATAAAATATTTCTTTAAACTTCACCTACTCTATTTCTGTGGAGTAATAGATAATCTACGGCGTTAAATTTAGGGCCAATCAGAATCAATTTCTTTGTAAGTTTATAATTCAAAAATAAGATTGCTGCATTAGACCCTTCACACCTTGGGGGTGTTTGGTAATCAATTTTTTAGAGAGCTTTTTGATCAAAAGGAACTTTTTGACTAAAATTAGCTGTTTGACTTAGTTAAGAAACTAATTTAGGTGTTTGATATAATAACTTTTTGGGTCTAAAAAGCTAAGTTGAAAAAACTAATTTGATTAGCTTTTTGGAAGAGCTTCTTGGGGAATTAGCTTTTTGTCTCACAACTTTGTTGGAAACAGCTAATTTCACCAAACAGTTTCTCGACAAACAGCTGATAGAAATAGTTAATTAAATAACTAACTGCTAATAGTTAACATAAATAGCTAACAGCTGTTTATCAAATAGAATCCTTATCTGGTGGAGGAATTTTGGGGATATTGGATAGTCTTCATAAAAATATCATCGGGCAAAAAGCGTACTTCATAAAAATAAGAGATAAAGGTAGAAAATCTAGGTGGAAACCTCTTTCTTCGCAAAAATTGTTGACCAATACCTACACCCAACGCAACAGATTATCCCTACCGTAGGTTGGTAGAAAGAAGTTCACCATCTTCAACATCGACTGCAACTTCTATCAAAGTGAAAGTGAAATCGTAACGGCTAAATTTGTGGGAACAGATCTCAAGAAACAAAAAAGCATTGATCAACTGTTTCGTACCACAGACAAACCCAAAGAAATCCCTCCTTTTGATGCTCTTGAAGCTGATTATTCTCCCATTTTCTCTCTACCCATCATTCAAATTCTCCTGCATCCACCACTTTCCGTTTGAGGCTACCCTAAAATGGGAATTCGGTTCACTCTGTTTCTGCTCCTCTGTTTACTCCTGTTCTTCTCATCTTCAACAGGTCTATATAATACTACTTAAGCTTCGAATTGGCAATCAAAGTTCATTAATACTGTGATTTAAATGCGAAAAATTGCTGGGTATTCAATTTTAAAGCTCATTTTGTGATAATTCAAATCTTCCCATGTCTATGATAAGGTTGAAACTTGAAACAGACAGTGGCGTCTCATTCCCTGTTTCTAAACCCAGCTTAATCTCATGTTCATCCTTAAAAATTTGAATCAAGTGAAATGTTTCTCATTTTGGAGTAATATCTAATTCAAAAATTACTAAGAATGAAAACCCAAAAAAACGGCATTTGAATGAACAAATTAATTTCTTGCGGATCATGATGATATTCTCTGTTTCTAACTCTCCCATCTCCCCTGTTTTTTCAGCAGATGGAGCTCCAGTCGGAATCTGCTACGGAAGGGTGGCAGACAACCTCCCACCGCCAGCAACCGTAGTCTCTCTCCTCCAATCAAATGCCATACCCATGGTTCGTATCTTCAAGCCCGACCCGGAAGTCCTGAGATCCTTTTCGGGCTCCGGAATTGACCTAATGGTTGGTGTCCCGAATGAGATCCTTCCTGCTTTAGCTAATGCCTCCATTGATTTCTGTCTCCAATGGCTTCAAGCTAACATCTTTTCCCATATCCCACCTACCCAAATCAAATATCTAGCCGTTGGGAACGAAGTGTTCTCAAAAGACCCTTATTTCACCCCCTTTGTAGTCCCCTCAATTCTCAATTTTCACCAAGCATTGAGATCCATAAACCTTGATCAACTCATCAAGATTTCAACCCCTCATGCCGCTTCGGTTCTTAGTGGCCCGTACCCGCCTTCAAACGGATCATTTAGTTCGGATATCCGACAAGAAATGGTTCCCTTATTGCAATTCTTACAAGACACAGATTCTCCATTCATGGTGAATGTGTACCCTTTTTTTAGTTACATTAACAACAAGAATGACATTGAGTTAGACTATGTCCTGTTTAGGACCCCTAATGTGACATTTGATGATGGTTTGATTTATGATAATTTGTTTGATGCCACGTTGGACTCGTTCGTGGCAGCGATGGAGAAGGAGGGGTTTGGTTGGGTTCGGCTCATGGTGTCGGAGACTGGGTGGCCAACGACCGGGGGCGAGGCGGCTGGGATGGAGAATGCTAGTGCTTATAACGGAAATGTTGTGAGTAGGGCATTGGGGAATATAGGGACTCCAAGGAGGCCAGGGGTTGAAGTGGAGGTTTTCTTGTTTGATTTGTTTGATGAGAATGGGAAGAATGGAGATGAATATGAGAAGCATTTTGGGGTGTTTAGGCTTAATGGTGACAAGGCTTATGATGTTAGCTTTACCTTACCATGAAGAACTCTATTTGTTTGATAAATATGTGTTGACAAGTTTGCAACAACAGTTGTAGGGAGCATTGAAGAAATGTAATTGTAAGTAGCAATAATAACTTGGTAAGAATTCATTGGAACCACATTCTAGCATGATTCTACTTGTTTGTTTCTCTCTTCATGTCACCCGGACGAACTTTAATTCAAGTGATGTGGTATATACTTTTATTTAAAAGATCACAAGTCTAGAGCTGATAGTCAAGCGTTTAATAAATGTTTTATCTCAAAAGGTTTTTAAATGTAAATACACCCTAAACCCATTGATCCTTTGAGTAGCCCTCTCCCCTGGAAAAAAAAGGAAAGAAACCTATCATAAAGGAAAAGATTACCCAATCCAAGAATGTTTGAAGGCATAATTCAACTTGAATCTAATTTAATAGGACTTCATGAGGAATTCTTTATCGTGACTTACAAGTGGATAATTCAGCCTTTTTCTAGTACATGTAATTCTAAGAAAACAATAAAAAGCAAAATGCGCTAATTATGATGTATGATTTTTTAACTCTTTTGAACCTTAGTCTAATATACAAACAATTTGTATTGGATTATTATTTACTAAATCTTAAATATGCTAAACTTTACTTTGCTAGAGATTTCAATTTTTAAGCACCTTATAAGAGCTTATCAAAATCATTAGAACATTGGCAAGGGTTGGCATTCTTTTGGGATTAGAGCATATAAAAATGATGAGATGTCAACGTATTTTCAATTATAAAGACCAGTTTCATGAGGTTAATGGACAAAAAAATGAACTAAAATCTCAAAATAGTCAACAATATGAAAAACATGAACTCAATAAGAATACAATATATAGTTTGTGATTCAAGCACTATGAGACAACATCCACATCCCATGGCAAATATCCAATGTTATTGAAGATGTTCGCTCGTGGTTGAACCAAGGATTTCATTTCATTATCAATCACATCTTCCGAGAAGCGCATATGGCAGCAGACTGGTTATCAAAATTTGAGCATTCTATCACATCTCCATTCTCTGCAGATTGTTGTTTTCTCATTTCTTTAAGGGCAATCTTAGCTGATGATTTAGTGGGACGTATTCTTGTTAGAATAGGCTCATAACTTTCATTCTTTACCATTTACCATTGTGTGTGTGTGTGTATATATATATATATATATATATATATATATATATATATATATATATATATATATATATATATATAGATATATATATATATATATATATATATATATATATATATATACAGTTTGTTTTCTATTTTCTTTTCGGGGTCCGTATGCTCATATATGTAATGTGACAATATTTAAGGTATTTTAATATCAATAAAAACTTGTTCAAATTATATGGCCTATTGGTTTTCCTTAGCAAGACTTACTGGTTCAAGTAATCATAGAAAAATTTATGCTAGAAGGTCGCTGCTTTAATCGACATCAAAGACCTAGATGAAAAAATTTGGAGGGGGTCTCAATTACATAACAAAGTTATACATTACATCTAAGAGTGTGTATCTCTACTTATTATGTATATATATTTTTTTAATACGTATTTGTTCTATAGATAATTTTTAATATGTGACGCTGACTTGATTTATGAATATATTTACTCATAGGAGTATGATATTAGCTTTCGCTAAGCAAACTCTTGGTAAGAAAATGCATGTAATTCCCAGTTTGAAAATTGCATTGACCAATGAGCTGTGAAAGTCGTCTCCTTTATTTGTGATCAGCCAAATCCGTCTCGCTAAGCAATTTTCTCTCCCTTTGCTACTTATACTTTGAGCATCTGGGCTGTGATCGAACTTCAATCTTCATCGCCATCAATTCTTCAAAAAGAGCTTTCAGAAGGAAGAAATACTCAGATTAATGGCGGAGGCAATAAACTCAGTTAACAGTGAATGCCATGATCTCATCTCTCTTCTGTCTTCAGAGGGCAGAGACTTCCTCGTTGGCAACAACGGTGACCAGGTAGCCCTCCTTCCCCCCAATTCAATTTGTCGTTTAATCGTCGTTTTGCAAATTTTATTTGATGGGCAGCTAGGATTTAATCATATCAATTTTGGGTTTTACTCGAATTTATTTGTGATTGTGAAACTTTAGCATCTTTGGCTGATTTTGCTTGATGATTTAGGGTTTTAAAGAGACTGTGGTTTACTGAAAATGCTCTATTGGTGATTGTTCTGCATACTCACTGAATTTCTATGAGGGATCTGTTGTTTGACTTTCGGAAAATTCTTGCTTCCGATTCTAGTAAATTTGATTTGGGTATTCCATGCTTTATGATTTATTGAGGTTGCAGGGATTGTTGACTGTATTGTAGGATATAGACTAGTACTTTGTTTTGCACTTTTTTCCCTGCCAAGCAAACTGAGATCCTTCTTTTATCAGTGAAATTCAAATTGAATTATTCATTAGTTAGTCTCGTAAACTGATTTAGATTCATTCATGCAATCCGATCAAGCTTCTAAGTTAATATATAGAGTCAAGCTAGTGAATGGATAAGGTGAATCTTATTGATAAAGTCATATAGAGTAATTCAGCTATGGAAATTTGTTATGGGATTGCCTGTGGTTGGTTTGATGAATAAATACCAGATGAAGCTGTCTGTCAAAAAGGGGGGGAAATGGCATAGTTGTGAGTTCTAGGTTTCTAGTGCTTCTATTGGTACCAACGTGATGCCCACTGAAATAATGAATTACTTGAGTAACACAAGTGTTAGGGATTTGTGTGAATGATCTATCAGGAAAGTCGATGTCTGGATTCCGCTGTGGTGGATCTGTTCCTCTGATTCAACTAGGTCTATTTTGGAAGTTTTCTGATGTGTGTGTGTGTGTGTGTGTGTGTGTTTTTCATGGTTCAATTTGTGTTTCTTCAATGTAGTAGACAAAACATTGAGAATTCAATCATGAAACTGTCCAAGTTTGCATGCATTCTATGTACCTGCATGTGCTTTATGAGCTGAATATTGGTTGCTGAGGTTTCAAGCAAATAAGACTCTTTTGATTATGATTGCAGGTCAAAATCAAAGATTTGAGTGGGAAAATTGTGGGATTATTTTTCTCTGCCTCATGGTGCCCTCCTTGCCGTGGTTTCACCCCAAGTTTGGTTGAAGTCTATGAGGTTCTTTGTCCGAAAGGGGGCTTTGAAGTTGTCTTAATTTCGTCAGATAAGGAAGAAGAGGCATTCAACGGCTACTTCTCCAAAATGCCGTGGCTTGCCATTCCATTTCATGACTCTGCCTCAATTAAGAGTGTCAAAGGAAAGTTTAGTGTGAGGGGAATCCCTCATCTCATAATCTTCGACGGTGCTGGGAAAGTCTTGACCAATCATGGGGTGGAAATGGTTATGGAATATGGCAAGGAGGCATATCCATTTACACCTGAAAGAATCAATCAATTGATAGAATCACAAACACTCGAGTCGCTTCTGGTTTCAGCGGAAAAAGACTATGTTATTGACAAAAGCGGTTCTCAGGTAATGAGTCTCCCTGCCCACTTTACCCTAGACCTTGTACTGACTTATAGCCAAACTACCCAACCTGAATAAGCTGAAACCGGATTGGATCTATATCTGAAATAGGCAATCTGACTTGCCCTTCATCCCTATTTGCCTGACCCAACCTGCCGAGGAATTTCTGTGATCAATAGTAGTTACATCCTTCTGGACACGCTTATTGGATGAGAGGGCATTAGACTGTTACTCTGAACTTGACCCTGAAGGTCGAATCCCATTAAAAATTAAACCAGCCCAAATGACCCCTTTACGAAGGCTACATATACGATAGCATTGAACACATTTTATCTGTTGAGAAAGTAGAACTGATAATGTCACTCTCCTTTTGATCTCAGGTGCCTGTATCTCAGCTCACTGGAAAGCATGTGCTCATTTACTTCTCGGCTCATTGGTGCCCTCCTTGCCGTGACTTTACACCAAAACTGATCCAAACATACCATCAAATCAAGGCCAAGGAGAATGCATTCGAGGTCATATTTGTCTCCAGTGATCGTGATCAACCTTCATTTGACAAGTACTATTCAAGCATGCCTTGGCTAGCCATCCCATTTGGGGACACAAGGAAGGCTTTCTTGTCTCGCAGGTTTAGAGTGAGGGGGATCCCGTGTCTCGTAGCTATCGGACCTGATGGCAAGACAGTGACAACGAAAGCCAGACAATTGATAGAATCTTATGGAGCAGATGCATTTCCGTTCACTGAAGAACACATCCTGAATTTGAAAGAGAAACTTGAGAACATGTCAGAGGGGCGGCCTGAGAAGCTGGAACTGGACTCCATGAACATGAGCTTGTAAAGGTGCAGCGGGGAGATTACGTTTGTGATGGATGTGAGAACCCAGGGCAGGGGTGGTCGTTTTACTGCGATGCTTGTGAGTTCGATCTCCATCCAGAATGTGCCTTGAAAAATCCAGAAAAAGCAGAAGGTGATGACAGCAAAGTTGAGACTAAAGGGGACTTTATTTGTGAAGGAGGTGTGTGTCGTCGGCAACCCTAGAATGCTTGTGTTCTATATGCTGGTGTTGTGAGCAACGTTGTGTGATCTAGCAAATAATCATGGATCATTGTGTGTCTAGGGTAGCAAATAATTGTGTATGTTTTATTTATGCACTATTGCTGTGGTCTTCTGTTTTGTGAACTTTTGCTGCCTCACAGATGAGATTTTCATGGGCTAATGTAACGACTATGACAACCGTTACGCTTTTGTCACAATTGGAGTTTCGAATCCAAAATCGTGGGTTGATCCTCGTTTAAATTTGATCAAATCTTGTTTGTAAAAACCAAGCTTTTGTCACAAAAATAAATTACAGGGATATAAGTGACAGAGAAACAGAAGAGAAACAAAATGAATCAATTTATAGCCCTAGGAACTTTACTATCTTGAAGCAATGCTTCAACAGCCCTCCTACCCGAAACCAATGCCCCATCAAATGTGGCACTTGTTTGATAATCCCCACACAAGTATAACCCGGATCCGAGCCTCGGGTTTTTCATCAAGTCCGTGGGCGGGCTTTGGTCCGGTTGAGCGAACCCTACCCTATAAGTCCTCAAGTGCTTCCACGATCCCACCATGTACTCACCGAACCACTCCGAAAGCTCACGGACCACCTGGGCTACCAAATCATCGTCTGCCACGTCATTAAACAACCCGATCAATGAAACAGAAACCAGAGCCTTACCGGGCGGCCCGTATGATGGAGCCACGGTGGTGGCGAAAAACATGTTGTTTATTATCCCCTTGCCCGACCCGTTTAGGTACAAGACCGGGTCTGAGGAGGGAATTTGGGCCTTCTCCGCAGAGAAATACAGGCAAACAGTGCTCCGACCCGGTTTTTTGACCCGTTTATCACTAACTAACAAAGTTCCCGCCAGTAGCTTCTCTGCTTCCGGCTCCTCCACCGCCAAAATCACACCAGTCTCACTCCTCAACTCTTCTCCATTTTCCAACTTAACACTGACCCAATGTGCACTTTTTTGCTTCTCAATTTGAATTGAAATAACCCTAGAATTCAATCTGATTGAATCACTTGGCAATTTCGAAGCCAATTGATTTGAAATTTCACCAATTCCCTTCTCAGGAAGAGTATTATCGCCAAGAGCGAGACTTTTGAATATGAAATCGAACAATCTCGACGTTGTCTCCAGCTCTCGATCGAAGAAAATCCCACCGAAGAACGGCCGGAAAAATCTATCGATGATGGATTCCGAGAATCCCCAGCTCCTCAACAATTCAATGATCGGAACTTCGCTGCAGTAAAAGATTTCCTCATCGGATTTCTGCAAAACCCTGATTCTCGTCAATCCGATCAGCAGTTTGTCGACGACGGTGCCAATAGGGTTAACTAGGGTTCCGACGGCGTCCCAGAAATGGCGAACAGGATCGGCGACGACGTGGAACTTGCCGTCGAAGTAAACTTTGGCGCCGGAGTAGAATTTCTTGAGGTTCAAGGAAGAATAATCGAGAAGCTTCTGGGCCTCAGGGTAGGCGGTGATGAAGATCTGGAAGCCCCGGTCGAGGAGGAAGCCGTCGACGGAGTCAGTACGGACGCGGCCGCCGACGCCGTCGGAGGCTTCGAGGAGGAGGAATGGGACGCCGGAGGAATAGAGCTTCGTGGAGGCGGAGAGCCCGGCGAGGCCGCCGCCGATGACGATGGCGGTTTTGGGGTCTTTGACGGTGGAAGGGGTTGTGGTGGTTGTTTGTCGAGTGGTGGCGGATGTGGGAAAGAGAGAGATACGGCGGCGGAGGCGGCGGTGGAGGTGGAGGTGGTGGTGCAAGCGGGAAGGTGGTGGTTCGCGGAGGCGATGGAGAGGGTCTGAGGTGGAGAGAGAAAATGACGTGGAGATCATTGGATGGATTTCGGTTGGACAATGGATAAAGGGATTTTCCTTTCTTTTCCCTTTTTCTTTTCTTGATTTCGTTATTTATTTTTGTTGATTCGGCCTTTGAGTGGTCACTCTGGTAGACTAGTCAAGGCCCAGGAAAAATAGAAAATGCAGGGTGGTCTGGGTCCTATTTTCTTTTCCTTTTTTTTTTTGGCCAACACATAAGATTTTTGTGGGTCATTCAACAATGCATGTGTTCTCTCCTCTACCAAATTATTTAATGAAATGCCATTATATTATCAAGTTTTTTAATTTATTATTTTTTAATTTAATGTTATTACGTTTAGTATTATGAGAAAAATATATTATAACATCAGGTTTATCACTTAATGCAATTTTTGATGTTGATTATAAGATATGTCAAATTTGATGATATGAAAACTATAATAAAGGGTTTAATGTATTTCTAATGATTATTCTTTTCAATTCAATAAAGAGTTCATTCATTTGTGAATAATGACATTCAAATATTTTTCTATAATTCTTATTACTCTTCTTATTAATTGTATTATTGTGTATTTCAATATCTATCATGTAAAATTTAGGTATGCAATACTTGTGCTATTGTATTCTTGTTTATTTTTATCATTGTACTAACTTTTTATTATTTTTCTTGATCTGCTTGTCATTGCTCTAACTTTTGACATAGAAGTAAAGTAATACTTCCTCTGTGTTAAAAAAAATTGTCCTATTTAGATGATAAAATTATAAATAGGCATCATTTAATACATTGTTTTCAACTATTTATTTAAAAGAGAACATTTTAAATGCTAATAAAAGAGAAAAATAACTTTATGTTGATACTTTCATTTAAAAAATAACTATTTTTTTCAGAACGGATAAAATATAATTTCATGCATTTGAATTACCCTATAATATCTCTATAATTCTACCCCGAATAATACAAATATTTTCAACAATAAAAAACTTATTAAAAAGACGCAATTGGAGTCTGGAGATTCTGAGACAGCCATTTAAATACAGAGGGGCAGAAAGGTGAACCAATCAATCACCAGTTACCGCCAAAGGAGACCAACTGGGGCTTGCTCAAGCTCTTGGAACCATCAGAACTCCCTCTTACTACGTGTTGCTTCTCACTTCCAAGAATATAGGGGTGAGGGGGTGAGTGGGTGACTCGATAATTCGCGAAATCCACTATCCCAAAAACATTCTACAGACCCAGATCCATCAAGTAAGTAAAATGAGCATACTTTTCTTCTCTATTCTATCTGCTTGATTTTTGTAAACCACTGCAATTACGAAATTAAACAATTGGGTTGGTTAGTTTCCCCGTCCTAATCTCTCTTTCTGATAAAGATGGCCATTTATTTCTGAATTTCACTATCTGGGTCTATCATGTTGTTCTTGCCTGGTTGTTATCAGAGCTCAAATTGATTGATTGTTGGCAGAATTTTTGTGGGTTTTTAGCCTCCATGAACTTCCCAATTTGGGATTGTTTTCAATTAAGCTTGGTTTCTGATTAGGGATTTTGATGGGCAGTGTGCTGCTCTTTGCTAGCACTATAACGCAACAAGAATCCACTGAAGTGGTGTGATTCAGATAGATGTATATTTTGACCCCTAGTGATGAAAAAGAAAGAAAGTTTCTTGTTCTGAATTCTTAGCAGAGTTGATCGGGTATTATAATGTCTATTCCTTGGATTCCAGTTAAGAGTCTTTCCTCATTAACAATAATTCTGTATGATAATCTTGATGTTTGCAGGCTTTGGTAATAAGATTTTTCATCAAAGAAAAATTTCCTGAAAACCCCTTGTTTCATTAATCTAGTTAAGAATGGGAGAGAAAAAGGTGAGCCCAGCAAGCCAACCTAATGATAGAAATGAGCATCATAAGCTGATTGATCCTGCGTTCACGAAGTTCTTCACACAAGCCCCTCAGAAACTCCAAAATTTTCTCAAGGTTGGTCGTTCTATTCTGCTATTTAGCTCGTTGATAGTTCTTCAATTTCTTGTTATTCAATTTTATGTGAGTCAGTGGGGGTTTTGTGAAAAGCTTGCATGGATTTTGGCAGGTGCGATTGAGGAGGCCTGAGAAAGTTGAAGAGGGAAAGGATTCAGAAGTGCCCGTTGTGAGGAAGAAACAGAAGTCCTCAACTAATTGGGAGGCGAATCTGGAGAAGCAGATGCAGATTTGGAGAGAGAACCCTTTTTGGCATGATCAGCCACCTGAAATCGATGTAAGAGTTAAGAGTTATTTTCCAAGAGAAATTATTAATGGGAGCTTCGTAAATTTGGATGAAAGAACCTGCCCCTTTTCTATGATTCTGACTAGCATGATGAATAACCAAACCGACAGCTTTAATATTCTAACTCTGGGGCGGAATTGGTTTGTGGAATTGCTTTTAACATTTTCCAGCAAGATGTCGTGTTGGTGCCTTGGTCTGTACTCAAAGGAAACACATTTCCACAATTTGAACTCTGGTCTTTGTGTTGACATTTGAGGAGCATCTAAACAGAAAAAGCGTATCAGAATTGCAGATATCGAGTGTGGCTCCACTGCTGAACCAGTTAATAACTTGTCTGGAGTAGAACTTCAGGATATCTTGTTTTCAAATATCTGCTGATGCTGTTTATGGAATTGTAGTCATCTGCGTTCTGAAACCTGAAGGACAATAAACTATCTGCATCTAGCGGGAAAATGCTGCACAGTAGTGCAGTGTATGTTATGTCAATGTAAACATAGTTACAATTTTTTATTCTTGTAATTTATAACAAAGAGGATTTATCATCTTTTGCCTTTAAGTATTATAATTGTGGTGATGTTTCACATAAGCTGTCTTATTTTTCTTTTTATGTCACCTGAATATACGAGGTTGAACAAGTAATCAACAAAGAACCAGTTACTTTCTTGCAGGTTACTGTGCCAAAAGGATCTCTATGCAACCTGCATGTGAAATTTGATGTGGGGTTGCCACCAGATGCTGTGTACAATATTGTCACTGACCCTGATAATAAGAGGGTTTTCAAGAACATCAAGGTGAGCAGTAACAGGATGCCTCCAAGACAGCTTTTACAAGAATTAAACGTTTTTGCCTGTACATATAAGACAGGTCTTTCACCAGAACGGGGGAAGGGGGGATTTTTTTACTAATTATTTCAGTGCCTGTAAAGTTGTTCCTTCAATGAAAAACAGACAATGCCTCTTTCAGGAGGTGATATCGAGGAAGGTATTGGTTGATGAGGGCTCTAGACAACTGGTCGACTTGGAACAGGCAGCTATCTGGAGGTTTCTTTGGTGGTCAGGAACACTTTCAGTCCATGTACTAGTGGATCAGAACAGAGAGGATCACACAGTAAGAATATAACAATTTACTACTTCTGATCGTCAAGACTTTGTAGCCGAGGATGCTTCCTATTTTGAAAGTACAGAGAATAAAACCCCTTCCGTTTTCATGTTCCCTAGGTGAAGTTCAAGCAAGTGAAAACAGGATTTATGAAAAAATTTGAAGGCTGCTGGAGAGTAGAACCCGTATTTGTGGACGAGAAAATCTGCTTGCCCTTCAAACCAAAAACGTTCTCAGACTATGAATCATGTACAAGAGCCCGAGGAAGGATTGGGTCAGTGGCGAGCTTCGAGCAGCTTCTACAGCTTGCTATTGTCCCACCCCCGCCCATTTCAGGGTATCTAAGAGGAGTCACCAGAAAGACAGCAGAGACGGTCGTAAATAATCTCCTCGCAGAAGCTGCGCGAATTAAGGGTGTTTCTGATGCAAGAAAAGACGATGAAGATCAAAGATCAATCGAGGAGATCTCTAATCAAATGCAATTTGATGAAATTTATGACATCAAGGAAAGATGGGCCCTTCGGAGGAGAAATGCGTTGCTGTATGGAAGGAAACAAAGCTAGGGAAGGGCGTGGGGCAGGTACGGGACGGGTGGAGTTATACCCGCACTCATATCTGTTTTCAAAAGTCATTCTCATGCTCATATCATCGGATTTTTAAAATTTATCCCCATACTCATACCCATCAGGTATTTTGAATTTTATTTAAGTATATACATATACTATAATATAATACCCATTGAGTACGATAATTTCTTTTACCTAAAGAAATTCATAAAACTAAATTTAACTAAGCAAAATGTTCTAAAGAAATATAATATCCATTGAATTCAATAGTTCATACTTAACTCATGAATAAAAAACAACATTTTAGAAATGATTGAAATGAGAGAGTGAGGGACACAACAAATGAGCTAGAATTTTAGGTTTGTAAGTCGTGAGTTACGTGACTTTTTGTATCAGCATAGTAAATGAACGACACAAATGGATGCATTGCATAGTTGGAGTTGGGTTACAGTATGGAGATTTTTTTTATAAATAAATTGCCAACGTTCAAAACTCAAAACTCTACTCAACAATTTACCTCCTAAAAAAATTCGGGTGCGAGGCGGGTATAGGTATGGGGCGGGTGATGTCTCTACCCATATCTGTACCCGTACCCATACTCATACCCGTTTTCAGTGTACCCGTCGCATACTTTTTTTTTTTGCAATTTTTCGTGCCCATACCCATTATAAATGGGGCAAGTTCGGGGTGAATTTTTCAGGTTCGGGTGCTACTCCCATCCCTAAACAGAACTGGCATCTTGCTTAGTCTTGTCGTATAATTGCCTGTTGTATTGTCATAACCAAGAACGCTTTGGCCTTTTAGTTAATTTGTAGATATGAGAAAGTATGGCATGGTGGAAGAAAATTCATAATATGGAGCCACAAAGTGGAGTCACGGGTTTGCATCGTTTGATGGTTTTATGTTAAAATCTCATTATATTGTTAAATGGGTCAAAGTTGAGAGGCATTTCGACACGTTCGATTAAACTATTAGACACACAAACAAGTTTTACTTGGGATACTTTCATTTGGCGGAACTAACAGAAGCCTGACTACTTTTTAAAAAAAACAATAAAGAAGAAAAACAGTAGAAGCACAAGCAGTAGGTAATACTAAATAGAACCCTGCCACATCTATATATGCTTCTACCCAAAAACTTTAAAGTATCTTGAACAGTTCTAAGCCAAAATACTGCACTTTCTGATAATATTTACATCTATAATCATCCGCACTTGGCAGGATCCAAACTGATTTATTGTTACAACTTCCACAACAGAATGATACATGTTACCACTTTAATGGCAACAAAAATAGGCCTAGATATCCTCCCCATGGCCAAAATCTTCGAGTTTGATAGCGCACAGCACTGTAAAAACATTGAAGTTTGATGGGGGCCAGGCACTGTAAAAACACCATTTCAAGTACATTTCACGACCAGTGAGCTAGGGTTCATAAATTAAATTATGAGACAAACAAGAATCCACCCTGCACGGAGCCTTGAAGCCAATTTCAGGTCAACTTCAGTGTTTCAACACTGAGGACACTGCAATCGATGCTTTCGTTGTCAGCCAGTTCCTCAGTGAAGGGACCATTAACCTTCTGATTTGGATGTGGGCGAGGTGATACTATGGGTGTTTGTTCAGCAAGATGGTCTACCATTAAGCCACCAAAGCCATGCTTCTCGTAACTCTTGAATGCACCTAATGCTCCTAGAAACCCTTCATGCCTCAGAAACATTGCCTTTGCCTCGCCTTTTGACCTGTCAGAGGGAAGGGGCAAAAACAAAAATAGAGACAACTCCAGTGATATTAGACAAGCCCATCCTTGGTGTCACTAGATGCCCAAACAATGGAAATATCATTGCTGTAGGGTGAATATGTTCACATCCTTGGTGTGCTAATAGGCCCCAACAAATCAGGAATAAGAAATCAGAAAATCAGAAAGGCAAAAAATGACAACCCCATGTCTTTGCAATTCGTCTCAGTAACTAGTTTCAGTGACCTTTCTAACATCATGGAGAAAAGGCAACCAAACATGGTTCGCCATGTTTGAGTTGCCAGACTTGAATTAGACAGAAGGGGAAAAAAAGAATACAGAACACACAGAATTTACATAAATTCCAAAGAAATATCAGTAAGCGTCCAGTTTGATAGAATCCTTCCTAGAAGGTGGGGACACAACAGTTTCCAGATTGACGATAGTTTCCAGCTTCAGTCAACAGATGTAAATACTTGCCAGTTGCTGCATAAATAATGATTATGGTCATGTTTCAAAAGGTTCAGCGGGATCAACACACAAAATCATGAAAAGACACGATCCATGTACCCGTATCAATGAGATCAACCGACATGAGACCATACAAATAAAGAGAAAAAAGGCGAGTCATCTCAGCAATTACCAGAATTGAACTGCAACAGAAATTGTGTCCATGGTATATTCATGACCTCGGATAAAAAATCCTCCAAAGATTATCCGTTTGAGTCCGTGTAAAAGCGCATTCAGGTAAGCAATCTAGAAGGGAAGAAATGAAGATCGTGTTAAATGAAAACTGAAACGTTTATGAATGATCAAAACAAAGACAGAAAACTGTGACTTCTAAGGCAAACCAACCAGCAACTCCACCTGAAACAGATCTCCAGTGTGTGCCACCATATGCAGTTCATAGAACATTGCCCTAAAGCATTTGCTATATCTCACAAAACATTCTCCTTTTTCCATCCAAAGGGGGGGGGGGGATATGGCTCCTTTGCACACTCTTAAATAAGCTTACCTGTCCAATGTTGTTTGAAATCAGCCGGAGCAGAGACCGTGCAATATCCTCAGGTTTGTAGTCCTGGAGCTCTTTCTTGTCGGAGATCGCCTTGCCAAAACTGGATGCTATAGCTGTTGCAGAAAGGCCAATCTGTCATCACAAGAGACCTAACCTTAGCTACTGAAGGACATAAAGGTTGACAAAAGCACTTTGCCTGAATGAGAAACTGAGAATACACAGGCAAGGCATATGAGTCTGTATGCAATTATAGATTGGGATTAGTATCATAATCAAGTTGTTTCAAAATCTAAGACCAAAGAAATTAAGGCTTTCCTTTTTAACAAAACTGAAGTCAATTTATGAGATATTCATCTTTACCTCCCTCGACCTCTTCTGAAATAATTTTTTAACCCCTAGCTATTGATATTAATTTTTACCCACCTTGACGTTAAATATAATTAATTTTAAACCAACAAGAACAGTTGGATTCTTAACGGACTTGTAGAAAGACCAATTGCCCTCAATTTTAAAAATAAAATGATTATGCCATCCCTAAATTTACGGGGAGATGAACTAATTCTTGGCGCCTTCAATATGAACATTATAGAACAATTGACAGCCGTCCATCCCCTCATGCCCAACTCTTCTTCTGCCTTGGAAAATGGCTATCACTAGTTAGGGTTTATGTCGAAAGTGAAAGCAAGCTAAAGAGGAAGGATGTTGTTTGAGAAAGATCGAGCTTTTCAACATATATTGTTTGCGATTCTAATGCCAATGTCCAAATTCCGCTATTGCAGATGTGCTTGAAGCTTCAATTGCCAACGAAGAGGACAGAAAAGAATCTATGTCTTACCCTTTGAAGGAGATAATGGCAAAGGAGTAGAAGATGAAATTAGAAGGAAGACAAGTGTAGACCATGTAAACCCCCCTTCCCCTTTCTTGTAAATGCATTCTTCAAACTCTTTGATTGCTTTTTTGACTTCTTTTTTCATTATAAAAGGGCTCAGTAGGAATAAGACAGCACTTTTCCGTGTCATGTCACCTTTCTAATCAAAACTGTAGTGTTTATATTATTACTCACAAACATCAATGATGCTATAAATTATTATGCACTCCAGTCCAGGTGGGTACAAATTAATATCAATAGCTAGGAGGTTAAAAAATTATTTCATAAAAGGTCGAGGAGGTAAAGGTGAATATCTCATTAATTTATTGCAAGTATCAGAAAACACAGATACCTTGGATACCTTTGAATAGTCCAGACCACCATAGATGTCTCCAACGAGCATGTCAATCACTCTATTATTTCCACGATGACTCAGTTCCAGCAACTCATCAAAACTGGGAAAGTTGAAGAAAACATCTGGAAGTCAAAATTTATTCAGCTAAAGAAGTTCTAAGTCACATATAATTGGCCTAAACCTAAAGTTGTATGCTCTTCCGACTCGCAGAGAAACATAGGTATTAAAATAACCTTGTATGCTGTCCCCAGTGGTCAATAATTTTCAAGTAGTACAAGGACACAATGAACCACATAACAATAGAGGGCATGCACACTTGCTGCTCTCAACAAACCTTTGACATTTTGTTAAAAGCCTTCCCAAGCCCCAAAAGGTGCCCCCACCTATGCTTGTCCCACTTACTCGTTGAAACTGGCCATCCCCATCCACCTGCAGAAAAGAAACCACACAGAATCTGAGAGCAGAAAGAAGAAAGGACGTCCAAAATGTCCTCCATTTATAACGGCAACATAGTATCTTGACAAGGCAACAACCAATAGCTGTCAACAAGATTAATTACCTTAATCATACTAACTCCGGAGCCAATATTGACAAGGAGATACGGAAACAGATCATTGGGATCAATCTGCACAAATTCTTTGCGATTATCCAAGTACGTGAATGCTTCATGGGGGACAGCCTGCTCAAAGTACAGCTTAGATGATATTAGGACAGCAGTAAATGTAACCTCAAACAAGCAATAGATTCCAAGAATTTGTAGTAAGTAAGAAGAGGAAAAGCGGAGAAATCCTGACACCAGGGATGCCGTTGAAATCATAGACAAAATTCACAAGGGTCATGATGGGCATCCTATGAAGGGAAAAATCCAGATACTAATAAAGTCACTAGATACTCAATATTATCAACAGAGACCAACTCCAAACTAACTTGCCATTAGACAATGCTTGCTTTAGCTTTCTTAGCAATCAATGTCAATTCAAAGAATAGGGTAATAAATATCAAGGGACTACAGGTGGATAGAGCATAGACTAACTAAACCAAAGCTCGGTAAGTACCAAAAAATTAAAGTTCTGTTTCACTGAAAAACGGTCCTCGGTGAAAAGACATATCAGAACAGTGAAGATAGAGCCTCAAATACGAAGAAGCAAAGATATGTAAGTGATGCTTGCTTTGCAAGTGCTATCAAGGCACTTTCCACACATAAAAAGAACTCAGCTTTAAAGACAACGAAGTTTAAAGTTGGCTATGATCTGGATCAGTGTAGGAAGAAGGATAAACTTATCCAGTTATCCCCAAGGGCTTTGCTTTGCCCTTGATTGATTACTTGTGGCAAACCTTAGCTGCCACAGGTTCACCTCTGTCTTACCCCCCCCCCTTCAAAAAAAATTGGTTGGGGGGGGGGGGGAGGATAGAATTATGTGAATTGGTCAAATCTTTTATATAATCCAATGCCCTCACCTTCAGCAGGAAATTAGCCCCAGCTACGAGGCAATCCATCTCATCCTCCTTGTCAAGTCTAACCCCGAACTTCTCCTTGAAGAGATTGGCGAATTTGTAAGCCCCACCACCAGTGGCCTGTCAACCAACCACAAACTGTTAGAGGATCTCCGCAGCAAGCAACAGCTCTAGAGACAGTAAGACAAACACAAAATTGTTCCATAGTACTTTGGGGTGTGTCCTCAAATCTGATAGAAAGTGATATGTACATAAATCAGTGTTGATCTTAAACTCTAGTTTCCGATAAGGGAAAATATGAAAGTTAAAATAAAACGATAAAGGGATGGATGCAAAAAGAGCATCCAACAAGAGACAAAATACATGCTAAATACAAGCTACCCAGAAGGCCAGCCACATTAAAAGCTGACAGCCAAATGTTCCCCTCATCCCAAAAATAACCTAGACATGAACTAGGTGGAGTTATAAAGCAATTACCCAATATTAGTTTAGCTGCCACGGAAAAATGATTTAATCATGCTAAGGAGTAAGGATGCAGCAAGCAGTATTTCAAGAGGAAATTCTGAATTCAGTTTGAGGGCATTGATACACAATAGCCAAGATATCCAAGTGACATCAGTTACTTCACTGTACCCTTTATAGATACTGCGAACCCCCGGCTCAGACATCCGCAAAGAAACCCATGGACCAGAAGGATACTCATGCAGGCCATGTATACCTTCTTGGTTGAGAATCAACTGATACAAAAACATGTTCCACAGTTCAACAGAATAGAGAATCCTAATGGTCATATAGGAATTTGGTTCACCGGTTAAGTTTCAGGTGAAATTCCCAAACACTTACTCAGTTACATTTCACAATGGATTGCTTCGTCTGCTGCAATTTACTGACCATAATTCTAGCCGGAGCATAGGCCAAACTTACACAGATTTTCATTCCAACTCAGGCGCATATTTCCATCTGACTCCATTCTAAGGATCTGGGGTACCTCTTAGTTAGGGTGTGGGGGTGGGGGTTCTATTGGAAGGACCCTAGATTTAAAAACTGTTGACCACCTACTGCTCTAGCAAAAGGAGGAATGAACAATTCAGCTAGGTATTCTGCTCACTAGGGACTCTGGAAGCTATTGCACACAATAATGCACACAATCATGCATGTGCCGAAATATCGAACAGCAAATGGCTACATATCGGATCGGTGAATGCAGATGTATTGACGGAACATTTAAATACTGGCATATTCTTGACTGTGTCTAAGGATCGGGCTACAAAACTGTGGCATATTCTTGAGCATGTGTCTAAGGATCTGGCAACAGAAGAAAAATTAAATGCCACAAAGCAAGATCCTTGATGGAGCTTGGGAACTCCGAATGGCAAGAACCATTAAGCTTCTAGAAAGAACACTCACATCAACTTCATTATGTCAAAATGAATTGCCTACCTTGGACTACAGAAAACCAAGCTGTACTCTATGAATGCATGAAAAATTAGCCAAATCTGATTGGTTCTATGTTTCCAAAAAACCACTGCCCAACTTCTCTAGAGCTTGATGACCCTTCATTTCCTACTATAGGCACAAGAATGTGAAGGGGTGACCACAGAAGTTTAACCCAAAGAAGTCCTATACCAGTTGTCTAACCTCTCACAATACTGTTCCAAGTAAATACTTGTAAACTTACAGCTAGCTGAAGTTTGATCAGCAATAGGCCAATTACCCTAACTGTCTCTCTCCAGTTCAAAACAGTAGAGGAAGATTTTAAGCATCTAACCATTGGTTACCCCCCCCCCCCCCAAGCGCGGGTGGATATGGCAGCGTAATTGCATTAACTAGTTTCCAACAAGTCAGTAGCTTGATGTTTTCTGCAATGCACAAATTTGATATAGCGTACCAAAAACATTCTGGACTTTTGCAACTTGAATTCTAAAGTGCAGGCCCAATGAAGAAGATTTCACATATTAAACATTCATATTTTTCCTAAAAATTGTGATTAAAACATTCATATTTTTCCTAAAAATTGTGATTAAAACATTCATAAAGGAAGAACAATATGTCACATCTAGTGAAAGTTTTTTCTACTTAAATAGCCTCACATGTTTATTACTACAAAGTTATTTGATTTTAACAGCAAAGCGTAATAATTGCTGAAAAAAAGACTTGAGGAGAAAAGGAAAAAGAAAAATAAGAAGATAAAAGAGAAAAGGAAAAGACGAAAGTAATAAAAGCAGATTGCTACCTTAATTGTCAAAGTCTTGCCGCCTGAAACTTCTTGATGTCTGCCACCTAAATAAGTCTCACATATCAGAATTTTGATCAAAATGAGCAAAACTGCTCACAGTAAACTTGACCTGAAACTTCTTGATGCTGCATGCAAAATTGAAAGACACACAAGGGAGAAGAAATAAGGCATATAGTATCTTACAGCTGCCAAGAATTTGCTTGGATTCAATGAAGTCTAGACACTCATTTATCTTAGTGGTCTCAAACTTTGCAAAATGCAGCTGGCCATTGAGAACAGGATGAGTCGTGCAACCATTAAGAACTCCAGTATTTTCGGCTGCAACACTCTTCCCCAAATAGTTTTCCAAGCTGTTATCCTCTCTGGAAAAGTATACCAATTTAATCAAAGAACCTGCAAGAACACACAGGAAATAGCATGTAACTTACATTGAAACTAGATACATTCTTTTGGTTTAATATGCATGTTAGCCAACTATCAGATTGGCTACCCACATGAAGTTAGATAATTTTACGAACACTAATATAATGTAGCAAAATCCAGATTGGCCCTTTCACAGGCAACAAATATTTGACTGAGTGAGAAATGCACAGGAACCATAATTGACAAATTGCAAGTGACCCATTCAGGACTGACTAGACATAATACGCAATTTGCTTAGCAAAAACGACAATAAAAGCAAAGTAAACAAGAATATTTTAGCAAACTGGAAGAGAAACTAGTGGGAAAGTTACCACCTTTGGATTATAACAGACCAAATAAACATCTTACTTTAGAGTCTTTACTTGATACGTTATTCCCAAGTACCAAGATCGCAGCTTTATCATAGTTCATTGCCTTAACCTCCATGGCAACAAGTTAAGCACAAGCAGAACTACGAAACTAAGATCTTAAGCTCATATTCTCCAAAAAAAAATTAGAAAAATTCAAGGACTTAGAATGATCAACAATCTCAATTGTGGGAATTTAAGGTGCGATCACTAAACCTAAATCAATTCGAGCACAACTAATTGCTTAAAATTCAAGTTGGGGGGGGGGGGGGGAGGACAGCATACCTCCAATGTCAAGTGCCCAAGGAGAAATGGGATCGTAATAATCGAATCGAGAAGTAGAAGAACTCATATTATTCTCCGAGTCTCTCTCACTCCCTCCAATTTCGGTGCATTTGACACTCTGATTCTGACTCTGATCCTCCATTTGTGCCGATGACATCGCCGTCTTGATTTCCCGCTCTTTCTCTCTCTCTCTGACTCTTATACCAAGGAATTTGGTCTTGCAGAGATTGATTGATGATGGGTGGTTTTATAGGCCAAAGATTCTGCACCTAACTGTATCAAACTCGCCACCTTCCAAACTCAATCAATACGTAATTAAAGAATCTCTATCCAAATTCAAGATGGGATGAAAAATCTCATGAATTCAAACTGAACAATCGTATCCCACGAAATCGACGAGTTGCGTAAGGAATATTTTGGGAATACGGTTTTTTTTTTGGGGGGGGGGGGGGTTGAGAAATCTTTGCCCCTCAAATCAAATGGCGTCAGAAAAGTCGAAAAGGATATTTCAAGTTCTCAACTCTAACCCAACTCGAAAGCCAAAAAAAAAAAAAAAAAACAAACTCCAACCCAACTTCATTACAATTAATACTTTTTTTGATATTCCGCGGTAGTTGGATCAGTTGATAATTGACCCCCTTTTTTTTTTTAAGGAGCACGAACTTTGGCAGTAAACACCAAGAAAAAACGAAAAAAAAAAAAAAACCATCAGATCAAGCAGGCCCTCGTTTGATCGATGCAATGACATATGACTTATCAATCGTCGATTGAATTTAGTAGTTTGTTATCATTATAATTAATAAAATAAAAAATACAACGTGGATCTCATGAGCCATGTGGGATGGCATTGGGTGGCAATTGTTAATTTTATTTTTGTCATCATGCAATTTTTTAAAATCGATGTCTCTATTAGCTGAGAGGATTAGCCTGGTTATAATAAAATCTTTCCAAGCTATGTAATAACTCCACCGGAGATTATTGTTTATTTGTTTGTTTTATTTTTCATTAAGCCAGCTTATAAAATTTTGAACACAAACCTAGTAGTCAGTACTTTCATGTTTCATAATGCATATGGCTATGCTAATTCTAAATTGGTAATGTATTAGGTATAGACCTGGTAAATGGGTCATTTAGCTCAGGTGCGGGTCGGGTTAAGTTTGGATCGAGTCATATTTCAGGTTTAGTGATATTTCGGGTCAGTTCAGTTTGGGTTGGATGAACTTCAGTTCGGCTTGACTTCAGGTCAACCGATTTTTGCTCAAATGCTATTGCGATGCAAAAATAAACAACTTTGTAGAAAATTTCGACATGGGTATGATTACATTTGCGTCAATTCGAGTTTCGAGTCCACTTTCGAGTGAGCTTATATTGGATGTCAGGTTAAATTACAGGTCTGGATCGTTCGGTTCGGATTTCAGATATTAGGTCATTTTGTTAGGTCTAATTATGCACAAGGGAATAAAATAAATAGACCGGCGAAACTGACCCGAGACCTGAAACCCGAACCGAACGACCCGAAAACTCATACCCGACCCGACACCCGAAATATGCTTACCGAAAGTGGACTCGAAACCCGAACTGACCCGAATCGAACCATACCCGATCCGAAATTTTCTATAAAGTTGCTTGTTTTGACATGACGAGTGCATTTGACCAAAAATTGTTGACCCGAAATCGACGAATCGAACCATACCCTACCCAAACCGAAACGACCCGAAATGTCACTTAATCCGAACATGACCCGACCCGAACTTGATCCGATCCGTATCCGAATCGACTGACCCATTTACCAGGCCTAAAAATAGTACAGATTTAAATTACTTCCATTAGAAATTAGAACATACAGCCATGTACGGAAGTGTAGATGAGGAAGAGAAGCAAAATCAAATTTGACTATGCCATCAACATGTCAATTTCAATAGGGTACTGACTAGTGACTATGAGTGCCAGTGGTAGGATTGGCAATTGGGCTGCGTTAACGGCTGATTTGTTCATTAAGTGTATTATTCTATAATAATTGTTTTTAAAAGGACTCAAACCAATTTTTTTTCTAAAAAGCAAATACAAACATGTCAATTTCAAGTTAAACAAGAGTTAAGACTGTATTAAACTATTACTGGGGAGCCTCCTGTGTAATTTGATGTTTACATCATGTTGTGTTAGACCAACCGCAGTAAAATCCATAAATTGTAGTGATGAAGGCACGTAGACAAGATCATGGCCAATGTGCGATGTTCACTTTTGCGAAACCATAAATTATGTTTTGAGATCTCCTGAAAATGTTTATATCGCACTGTGCTCCTCAGATAAATCGAAGACAACCGCCAGATCATGCAGGTATTGCCCAGAATTCAGCAAAGCAGTAATACCACCACATGCATTTGCCAAAACATAATCTTTCTTGAGGACCACAAGACAGCTTTGGCCAAAACCACGAAACCCCTTGAAATCTCACATCCACAGTCCACATGCGACATTGCACTATGGCGACATTATTATCTCTTCAATTCAATCACCATGGTTAAGCAAGAGGATTGGTATTAAAGATACCAACAATGACATAGCACAGATGGAACACACAAACAAAAACAACGCCCACCCACTATTTTGTAACAATTTCCATACAAGAAGTTTCAAGCAACTATCCTTTCATTGGAACAAAATTAAACACAAACTAAGTCTCTAGGTAAAGATCCTCTAGAAAAGAATGCGACTAGATAATGTTCACCCTGCATCCAGGACTGCAAGTCCATGTCAAAACCCATCTCCTTATGCCTGCAAAATATCGACAAGGAAATCAGTTGTTCATAAGATAAACTTCATCAACAGAAAAAACAAGCACAAAAAAATTCTCCACAAACTTATTTTCTTCTCAGCACTTGATATATATGTAGCTTAGTATTCTAGATCTCTGTCCTTCCTCAAGAACCAATATCTAAAGTCCAAACAGTACATTTCCGGCTGGACTGCACAAAATACACACACCACCACAAACAGCTTGCAGCCAGCTTGGCAATTTTGTCAATGTTTTGAGGCAAGAAAGGAAATATTAATAAGCTTCGCAGGAGGGAGAGGCAAGAAGTTTCCATAATTGGTTCACACTAACACAGATGAATAGATAAATAAATACAATGTTTTTTTTGACAAGGAATAAATAAATACAATGTTACAACGAACATATTCAAGGGATCAATCCGAAGTCACTGTAAAAAGTGAGTCAGATGTTACCTTATTTGCAATATTGTTGGAAAGCCAATCCAATCCTTCGTAAAGCCCCTCACCGGAGGTTGCACAGGTGCTCTGGATATACCTGAAGAAGATTTTTCAAAAAAGATCCAATCAAAGTCCATCACATTAGAATTGGTCAGGCTCAACAATCCATGCAGCAACCATCAAAGATTACCAGTGCCTCTGTCGGAGAGAATGCAGGCCCAGCTTATCAGTTATTTCAGCCGCATTCATAGCATTAGGAAGATCTTGCTTATTGGCAAAAACCAGCAAGACCGCATCACGCAGCTCATCCTAAACCAAGACATTTCAAACTCTGATCAACTCCAACATATGATTATAATTCATACATATGCAGACATTTACTATAGAATTTGACAGGAGAAAAGAAAGAGAATGATCTGCTATGAGTCTAGGATTAATAGAAGCCGCTTATCCACTGAGATCTTAGTTTTAAAACTCAATAAATCAAAATCATATCCACAGTCAGTTCTGTACGCTAAACTAATCAACTGCCAGCTGACAGGAATGCAACACACCTCATTCAACATCCTGTGCAGCTCATCTCTTGCCTCAACAATACGGTCCCTGTCATTGCTGTCCACCACGAATATCAGACCCTGGGTGTTTTGGAAGTAGTGCCTCCACAAAGGACGGATCTGCACACAATTATCTGACTTTTGATATGCTTCATTTATTATTAACAAAAATGAATATATCAACAATCACAAACAATTTATTGAAACGCTAAAATCACAAAACAATCACAATACACAAACCTTGTCCTGACCCCCGACATCCCAGACAGTGAAGCTGATGTTCTTGTATTCAACAGTTTCCACATTAAATCCTGAAGAAATGTACACTTCATCAGCTTAAAAGCAACCAAACTTATTATGCAAGTATAGTGGTTTCGGCTTACATCAGTGTTTTCACAATTCGTGGGGATTCTATCCAGCTCACATCACTGATTACAGCTTGCATGCACAACCATGATCAACAAGACAGCAAACAGGACAGCAAACATCTCAAGCAGATATTTTTACACTACACAGACCATTTATCAAGATAACCCCCTAACATCTGTAAACATGATTCACTCAAGCTGAAGAATACTCTGAATGCAATCAAGGTCCCCAGGTTGGAGGAAAACTAAACTTGACACATATACAAGCCAATATGTCTCAACTGCATTCCAAGAGAAGTAATAAAATGTTTCTTGCAGCCAACCAATCCCGCCTAGCTTTTCAGTCACCAAAAGTTCTCCTTCCCCTCCCCTTCTTCCTTTACCCTAAAACCATGGACCAGATTCTTCCACCACCACCACCACCACCACCTCATACGTTTTCTGTTGATCTCTAACTCAAACAGTTCAAACTCACGTTACCTCACTACTCTCCAATGCCAGCAGACCATGTAGTCAGCCTCCCATCTCTATGTCCCCCTCCTCCTTTAGGACCCCAGTCCCTTAACCCTCTCCCGGGGCCCTTCTCCTTCTCCAAGTCTACTATCATGCATGTGCATAGCCTGAATTACAGCTTCCAATTGCCCTGGCCATCAAAGCATTCCCCCCCCCCCGACCTGCGAAACCTCAACAAAATGGGAAAATAAATGTCATCAGCTAATCTTCAATAGCGCATTATATGAAAGAAAGAATCCAAACATAGACCCAATGAATGAGCTCAACAGAGAATCCACAACAAAACATGCTACAGGCAGTAGGATAATCCTTCAGCAAGCCCAACAACCACGATATTTACAGGCCAAGTTGCAGATCAATGACTGATTTGAAAGATCCAAGATAAAGCATCACAGTCAAGCATCCAACTTACCAATGGTTGGGATAGTAGTGACGATCTCACCGAGCTTGAGCTTGTAGAGGATGGTTGTCTTACCAGCAGCATCAAGACCCACCATCAGAATTCGCATTTCCTTTTTCGCAAACAGCCGGCTAAAAAGCTTGGTGAATGTCAGACCCATTTTTTTTCTGCTCACAAGTTCACTAAACCCTGACTACATGCCACCAACCCCAGCAATTAAACATCAACAGACAGCCATCAAAGCTGAAAACCAGTACCAGTTTAGCAAATCAAAGCCTATCGACATAATGGAATCGCATTTCAACAATGTTTAGCAGATCATACAAGAGACTGCCACAGCTCCTCTAGACCATGCAGATCAGATAGCACATTGAGTAGAGTTCATTAAAATCCAGATCCAAACGAAAGGGAGCTCAACATACTTGGATAATCGAAAGACAGATCTACAACTCCGAAAATTCCTCAAATTCTCAAGCATTCAACACTATAAAGGGTGAAATCCAATGCATCCAAGAGGGGAAAAAACGAAATCTAATTCCAGAAATGCAAATGCATGAGATTGAAATCGAAATTCCGAAATCAACAAAACACAAATCGACTACACTGAAACATCAAAAGATTAAGTAAATCCACGATTCGACGAAAATTTAGCCTCGCAGCACAAAATAGAGCGCTAAGACCTAAATTCTCACACTAAAACTACAATTACAGAAAATGCGATGCAACTAAACAAAAATCACGAACAGAAAAACGATACATTCAAAATCGACATGAAGAGATCAATCAAAAACGAAGATTAGGTCTAGAAATTGGAGTTTCGAAACGTACCTGCGAAGAGCACTGATAGCGAAAGAAGGAGAGAGGAAATGGTAGCGTGCAGAATTTTTGAGGGAGGCAGGGAGAGGTCGAATAAAATAGGGGCCGATGTGTTGGGGGTCACCGAAATGTCTTGGCAAGTTTGTTTTAATAACGAAATTGCCATCACTCGCTAAATTTAATCATCTAGCCAATCAAATGTTGCCATGTCAGACACGCGCAGGTGAAGATGCTGGAACGGTGACAAGATCGAGTCGACCTTGGTGGTCACTTGGTCAACGCCAGCTCCATATATGTTAGAATTTCTTAATTTTTGAAAGTTGAAATTTTTTTTCAGCTAATTTTGATCTTTGAGTCCGGATATTTTATATTAAAGAGGGAATATATCCTGTAAACAAAAAAGAAATGAACAGAATGTCCTTCACACTTTTGACAAGTTTCTCCGTTAAAATATTTTAATTAAAATTGACCTCAAAGTTGCTAAATAAATATTTTGTAATTAGGCTATTTATGCACTTCTAGCATGTTTGACGATTTCTAGCACATATATAAAATTTGCTCCTTTGAAACATGGACCATGTGATACCCTCTTTGAATTCTTGTACTAGTTTAAATATGTTCTTAAATTTGAGATACTTTAAAAGATTTTTCACTTGAGCAGCGATATAAAGTGTCACAAACAAATGCTTCATAAAGGACATTTACGTTCATTTTTATTCACACAGGAAACCGATTTCTATATATTTAGTTACAAACTTGTTTGATGCATTTCTTGATGAGACATGACCATCTCCTTAAATTCGACTTGCTAAAGTGTCCTAAGAGTTTCACGTTCCTTTTGTAGTTTATGTCATGAAGACATATCGCAACTAGCTGAGCTTATGTCGCGATACGAAATCAACCAATATTTTCACAAGATGCTAGTAAGAAATTTGCTGAAATGCAAATATACACTAGCAAGAGATTCCAAGTTGACCTCAATTTGTCCAACTCTGAACATTCATACATGGCAACTTGTGCTATCGTACCCATCAGGGCTTATCAACCGGGCTTAAGACTAAAATTTGAGATTAGCACATAACCAACTCACTTGGTAAAAAGAATGAGTAAAATGCCAAATAAACAGTGGGAATCAAACGTAAATTCTTGGACATTCAAAATCAAGACCCGCTCCCCCCAAAAAAAAGGAGAATCGACATCCTCATAAATACATGGATTCGAAGAACATTCAAATTCACTTTTCCTCCATTGAATGATTAAATTTGTTGCGATGATCTTCAAGCTCTGTGATGGTCAAATATCATATTGATAAAATAATCAATCTGCCCCAGAAGATCATTACTGCAGGACCAAAAGAGGCCACCATGCTAAACACTGCTAAAAAGTACAACAAAAACGTAAGGATACATTTACATAGGATAATTACTTCTATTTAACAGATCAATGACAGAGATATGAACGTGGGATACGTACCCCAGGGAAAACTACCAGCTCTTCCTAATCAGCCAGCCATAAATAACTTGTGCTGCACCTTCAGTGTACAGATGACAAGGCGAAACTGGAAAAGCAAGCAAAGTAAAATAAACATATCAAGTTGATATATACAATTTTCCTCTCTCCTAACTATTTACATCCTATATCGACCGGGCACTTGAGTGGAAGAAGCTTCTAGCTTTCAGATATCCATGAGAAATCTGTAAACTGACAGCACAGCTGATGTGCCACAGTGGTTTACAAACCAGGCAAGCACAGACCTGCAAAGCACCCGAAGTGGCAAATCAGACAAGGACAGAAAGAACTGGGAAATAACCCGTTCTAAACATATATACAAAGTGCTCAAGTCAGGTCATTTTGGGTTTGTTTCTGCAATCTGTTTATCCAATGAACTTGTTAGAGCATATGGAAAAATTCGAGTTCAGTCTTTATAGCATAATATCTGCTACTAGCAAAGCTTAATACCTATAGGCAACTTTCTTAACAATAATCAGTTAATCATTCATCGGAAGTACTAACCTAAGGAGTGTGCTTCAAGTGACTTCAGATCTTGAAGACACAGCAATAGCATCAAATTCCTAACTACATATAATCACATCTTTTGACGAAAGAACAAAAGGTCTGGTGAGCTCCCAAATCAAGAGGAATTGCCATCGAAAACACAACAGAGCAACTGATAAGGAAAAGGATGGCTGATCTCAAAAACATTTATACCAATGATAAAACAAAACTTTTACCTGGTTTTTGCATTGTTACTGCAAGCATCCCAGCCGATGTACAGATCAACGCCAGTACTGGGCCCATCTGTGAATTGTCTCAACCATTTGAGGGAACAATGCACTAACACTGTCATTGATGAGATCTTGGAAAAAATGGATGCTGGCTTCATCATCCAAGTCCAGCCGGAACTTCTCTTGCAGCTATGCGACATCAAAAGAATCATAAGTATCCACAATTCCAGAGGGAAGAAAAGCATACGTAGAAGGTAAAAGCGAAGATCCACTGGTTTCACAGCATGAGCTGTTGAATATGAACTATACGGGAAAACAAATTTACCTTCAAGATACCCTTTTCAGGATCAGAAGCAATGTCAGGAATGTTAGAACCCGCCATCAGATGAAACAAATTCAAGATTAGGTTGCTGGATTTGCGAAGAATATTGTATGCTTCACAACAATAGGATTTGAATCTTGTATAGTATTGGCTGCAGATGGGGAAAAAGTATAAAAATTAGTAGCACACTCCGAATGCAATTAGAAGAAAGCATACAACATGTTCGCATTCCACTCTCTTGGGATGATTTTGAATCTTTTGTCATGGCACATCCACGCCTAGGACCTCAAGCCAATGTTGGTCAACCATATAACATTGCATTTGCAACTACAGTATCGAACACGAATTGTGGATCATCAAAGTATGAAAATCATCGGACAGTGCTATGTTTTGCCATTTAGTTCAACCAGTTTAACCTAGACTTTTGAATCTGGATTGCAGTACCCAGAACACAGATCAGGGGAGGTTGGGCATTCAAAGTAACTACTCTGCTTCCTATAAAAAGGTGGTCAAGAGAATGAGATACACTGAACCCAACACAGAGAAATGGCTATATGTAATACCTTTCCGCTCCACCCATAGCCTCAACCATTTCTTTGCAAAGTTTCATTGGTGGTGGAAATGGTTTAGGGTCCCGACCTAATATGAAGCCAAAATCAACATGGAACAGCCGCCCATCATCCCGCAGGAGAAGATTGTCCAGGTGCCTGCAGATCCAAAAATCGATGAATTTGGAATAGCAACTCATCACACAATGGAACAGGAACAGATAGTTAAAAGACAGGCGACAGAAACACAAATAACTGTTTGCTGTATTCACATAACCGCTCAGCCTGTCACCTTACCCCATTAACCACAATCCTGCATAGTCAAGCTTGCCTATAGATATCTCGTGTTCATCTATTCTCCCACAGATTCTATCTGAAAGCCCATCTAACATAGACAGAAAGACTTACAACAGGTACAATTAAACTAGCCATTGCCAGGGCAACAGATTGCTATAAGATATCATCAAGCTCACTGTGATTGGAATTCATTCCGAGCAAGAATGACTCTCTGATTTCGATAAAATATGTTTTTAAATTGAAAATCTGTGTTTAAGTAGACAAGGAAGCAACACTTACCCAACATGCTCTTGACCACATTTCTTTGGACTGGTGAATTTTGATTATAAACGTTAAGTTTATTATGAAATGCAAATACAAGAAAAATAATATCAACACCCGATACAAAACAACAGTGTCAACAACTCCAACCAATGAAGAAGGTTAAATTTATTATGAAATGCAGATCCAAGAAAAATAATATCAACACCCAATAGGTCAATACAAACAACAGTGTCAAAAAGTCCAACCAATCACGAAGATGGGAATCAAGGAACTTATGTTGACAAAACATTATCCAGAAGCAGGTGGATTTACCTATCTCCAACACCAAGAATGTATGTGATAACGGAATAGCCAGCACAGCTCTTTATAAATGTTTCAAGACAGGTAGCCGTTATTCCAAATGGTCCATCCTCATCGGGATGGAACTTCTGCAAAAATCCAATGATACTCCGATGTTCGGACAGAATCTGGAGATCAAATAGAATGACAGGCCTTTCACTATTAGATTAGTTAAAACTTGTTCCAATAACAAAACATCAAGCAAAAGTTTCTGCAGCCAAGCTTTGCAGATCATCAGGCATTTTCAAGAATGTCGCTGAGCAGCTCAACTTCTCAAAAGATAATTGATCATTATGAATATGCAAGAAGTAAATGAAAGGCGTGAACCTTTTCCTCATGTGAGCATATTATCTTGCGCTCTTGGCCCGAGTATTTCGTTATTTTTTCTTTTTTCTTTTTTTTTGGTGGGGAATGGGGAGGGGGTTTTGGGCTTGATGTGGATTTCATACCTGAGCTAAGGAACGAGAAGGTATGAATTCCATCATGCCTTCATCTTGCCCAGTTGCCAAGACTCTATATGGGGTAAGGTGAAGGTCAAGATTCTCCAGTTTAAGCAATCTATCCATGAGAGATACCATTTGGATTACCTGCGAACAGTACAATATGAAGGGGCATGAAATGAGCAGAATATATTTTCTTGAACATAATCAATAGGTTACAAAAGTAAGCATCAGTTTAAATTTCACACTTGAATAACAGAGATTTAGTGCCTACCAATTGGTCTTGCCGGAGATCATCTCCCTTTTTAAATATAATCTTGCAACTTTCTCCATTATCAATTCGGAAAGTGAGACGTAAAGGATGCAGTGCACTTTTAAATAATCCACACTCATTTGGCACAATCCCAGTAATAAGCACTCTTGGTGCTAGTGGAGATCGTATTGGCTGAGGATCTCAAACACAAACATGTCAGCATTCAACAAAATACAGGCAAAGCTAACTCACATTATAACTGGAGTCCAATCAACAAGTCTTTCTCGAATATGAAGACAAAGTAATGGTAAATCAAAACTTGATTGAAGAAAATAAAGATATACCTCATCAAAATAGGTAAGCTCACTAAGCAGACCAGAAAGAAGCTGTCTAAGCTTCTGCATTTTCTTTTGTGTCCCACCCCGCACATTGCGAACATCTCTCATTATTGAACACAATTGAGCAGTCAGTTCTGTTTGACGCACCAAGCTTTGCCATAACTTGGATCCATCCTCACCTCCAGTCTCACCAGCTGACAGCTGTGATCAGGACTATCGTAATCAGAACTAACCAAAGGAGCATGAGACTGCTTATTACAACAGCAGAATGACCATCAACAGGTACACCTTCGAGTTTAGAATAGGGTGTCATTCACTGATAAGGTTTTATATGTCTCCAATTCAGTTTACCCATGACTGTTCAATTTACCCATGACTATGAGAACTGAATTCTGATTCTCAAAAGCCCTTGCACAGGACGCTACTCCCTTAGCTGATAAACCTTGTCAAAATCTTTGTTTGAGGTTGTGCCAAATAGGCAAAACTATCGCCGAATTCTCTCTTTTGTTTGGGGGGGGGCTAAGACAGGGGCACGCCCCATCACATTTTCTTTATCTTTAGTTAGTAATAGAGGAATCCTTTATTTGAAAAGTAGAGGGAAAAATCGCATAGCATGATATTAACTTCAAGTTTTCTTCCCGAAGTTTGACAAAGATTATGGGGTTGATGGAGCAGTATTTAGTATACATGCTACATCAACCACAGAACAGGACATAAGGTCAAGACTTCAACAAAACTCACAGTACAACAAACATTAATAATATGATGTTACTTCTAGTCCAGGAATAACGCATGCACAGCATAGTTGATGCTTTAATTATGCCCCCGTTCTCTTTCATCAGTATATATTATCATAGTCTCACACCAAGTGAACCTCTTTAATATGCAGACAATCAAATCAGCTAGCATACGACGAGGAAGGGGGAAAGGATTCTCTACCTTCAGCATATTCTCTTCCAACATTTCATATGTGCAGTAAAACCGCTTCGCATATGCTGGATCATGAAGTTCCACAGCAACATACCAGCGGAGAAAGCTGGCCAACTCAATATTTTTTAGGGCTGCAATATTTCAGATAGTGCCGGCAGTTGGTCAGGACCTAAAAGCATTGACAGGAATAGTCAGGTTAGGGAAAGAACATACAGCGTTCTACAAGGAATTGAGAAAGCCTTGATCTATCTGAACGCTCAAAGCGAAGAGCCTGCACTAGCTGAAGAAGATAGCACTGTAGCTCATCATCACCAGCTCTTTCAAGGACGCTCACAGCATATGCACGAACCTATCGATACGGAACAAATCTGGCATTGCTTAGCACAGATGCAAAGTTACAAGTGGTGGCATATCATTCCTTACGTTAAACACACTCACCCTAAAATGATCGAAAAAGTAGAACAAGCTAAATTTTTTTCAAGGAAATAGATCCATTCATCCATGTATCAACAGCTATAAGAAAGCAATAGGCTTCTACAAGATGCCCAAATAGAACTAAGAGCCATGTGTAATGGTTTCATGCACTGAATTACAATGCCATAGTTTAGACAAAAAATGCAATGGTGTCCACTGACCTCTTCACTCTCAAATACAGGAGAAAGAAGTTCCAAAGCATCACAGACATCGATTGTTTCCCACTTGCCCATAAGTTCAACTGCCTGTTTTGCTTCCTGAAGATGCATCAACAGTACCACTGCTAAAGATTAAATCATATAGCATCTTGTGGCAGCACCAACCGATAAATGACTAAATGAAGTGACTTTTTTCAAGGGGGGGTGACATAACACCAGTGGAAGCCACAAAAGCACAACTTCCCAACCTGAACATCACTCCACTCAACACAACGCAGAAACTTGGTAAGAGCTTTTTTCTCTGACATCAGTGAAAACCGGAATTTCCACAGAAGCTGTTTTTCATCTCCACTCAGAGTTCTTGTGGGTGGGTATTTCAATATCCTCTGAATTGCTCTTAACATCAATGAACAAATTACAAGTCAGATTTCCATTTGAAGGTGTGATGATGACCAAAACATACATATACTAGGACAGTAACTAATGAAAATGCATAAAAGAAACAAGAAGGATCATAAAAAATTGATATGATCAACATAAGCTGGCAGGAGAAACCAGGATTCATGTGACTCAAAAGACGTCTGGAGCACATAGTTTTGATTCAAATATAAAAATTTCCAAACTATTCCTCCCATAGGTTTGAAACCAAGTAGATGAATATAGAATTAAAGATTTTCAAACTATCACAATATCATCAAGTTGAAGGAGAATTTATATTTAGTAGCTACAAATCAAATGGAAAATAAGAGCTCATTCCATACACATTCCAACTTTTAAGGTTTCGATTTAAGTAACTGCAACTACATTTAGATGTTTGAATCTTCAACAGTTTAATCAAAACAGTTAGCAATCTTGATTAGGCAACCACAACAATTTGGTTCTAAAAGCTGCTTTTACTTTTCACCAAACCCCATATTGAAACTCACATTGTAGCACACAAGCTCTAGATTTCGGGTTGCGAGGTACCGGCAAGAATAAGAAGTTCATGATAAAGAGAGTATCAACATGCCTTGAGAAAAAATGAAGATCACAAATAATCTGATCATGAAGCACATTTATTGCCGTCTTGTTTCTGCATTTGTGATTGACAGGCATAACATAAAAAAGTAAAAAGTAATTGACAATAACTATTAGACCTTAAACTTACTTCCTTTCATTAGAGCTTGGCTTCAGATCACGGTCAATGATACCCCGAGTTAAGCTCCTGGCTAGTTTTATTTGCTTGTGTTCAGAAGGATTTATTTTTCCCACTTCAGGATCCCACACAGTAACGAGTTCATTTGCACCTATTGGAGATGGTAAGAAAACATTTGGTCCAGACTCCTACATGGACAAGACCAGTTAGAAAAGAAAAGGAGGTTTTATGGATAAACAGTGCATAGTGTTAGAAACATATCAAATTGTCATGATAAATTGATAAGTACACAATATACAAATAAGATTCCTTATATGAGATAGATATGCCAATAATTCTAACAAGCCACATCTACAAACGGTTAGTAGAAAATTTATGAATTTCAAATAGCCAATAGAAAAGGATGAAAACCCGAACATAGCTAGAGTTGCTTCCCCCCCCCCCCCCAAAAAAGGTGGGTGGGGCATAGAGGAAGCATCACTATAGTTATGCAAAAGCACAAACAATGCCAAAAGATAATATACCAGTCAGCACTAAGCGGGCAGAGCAACAAGCCCTCGTCACACTGTACAGCAAAATGTAGAGCCCAAAACATTGGTCAGCAAAATCCCATGGGACATTTGCAAGAGAAAGAAACAGCAATTAGCATAATCTTGCCATATATAGCATTTACAGTGCTTTTGACTGACATAGTCACCTATTTTATTCTACATTTAATAAGGTCCAAGCTTGAACAAGAACAGAGGGGATGCGTATTCAGTAATGGACAGTTTTGTCACAAAATAGAAGGCAACAATAACGCAAGAAAGGCCAGTTTCAAGAGAGCCCCAGGTTGGCAGACTTATGTGGCATTTGGCATAGAGTTCCAGGTAGGTAACTCCATGCAAGTGGTTGCAAGAGAACTTTAGACAACTACCTGCAGGGACACAATTCGCAAGGAAAAATTACATAAATGTAAGCAAAGGTTTACATCTTTTTTGGGGCCAGACCCAGATACCACCTGCCAAGAGAGTAAGGGGCACAAGCAGGGCAAAGGGAGAGGCAAGGGAAGGGATAGGCAAATATCACAAGGGGGAACTGGGGAAGGCAGTGCACCTTGCAATATGTGGGATTAGAACCCTAACCTCTCAATTGGGAGAAAAGGAACTAGCGTTGGAACTTATCCAAGAGGCTTTCCTCTTCCAAGGATTACATATATACACACAATGGCATTGTGATAAAGTAAGAGACAGTAGCTAAAACCCCAAAGCACAAAACTTATCAATAACCATTCAACCCATCACTAAATACAATAAATGGACAAAAAGATGCTACCTGGAAGACAACTTGATGCTCGAAGCTACAAAAGTCAACAACAAGATATAACTGGGAACTCCTGGTTCCACAACTTTCACGTTCCTTGATCTTTTCCACTGCTTTAAATGTAAGGCGATCTAGCCAATCCACACGTTGAATTTTCCCTCTTTCATATTTGTTCATAAGCTTCTCCAGACGCTCCAACTCCCCTCGCTCATGCCTGGGGACCTAGAGCGAAGAAATGTTATTGTCAAATCTGAAACTTGAAAACTCTTTTATGGAAGAAATCATGAAACAGAGAATTTTTAAACACTAAGTCAAACAATTGATACCTTCCCAGGAGTTGAAGAAGGAAATGATCCATCAGCCTCTTCCCCTAGCCATAGTCTAAGCTTTTGCTTCCCAGTTCTAAGTTGCTTTTTGCTGTTAAAAAGGAGAATGCTTGCTCCACCAATCAGCCCTTCATCTTTTGCACATGAGACATCCCACACCTAAGTCATGAGAAAGGCAACCAAAATGAAAGTAAGAATTTTGTTAAAAGATGAAATATGAAAAAAAGAAAATATTAACTTAACAAAGCCTCATCCTCTGAAGCATTCCTCGTGGCATTCAAACCCCTAAAGCAATTGATGGAAGGAAGAGGGGCTGAATGCCGCCAGGCCACCCCTCTGCTGGCTCCTTTAAGTTTCAAATCACATCGTTAGAAAAATCATAAAGTTGTCAGATTGACCAGTAAAATGAAGAACAGTAGGTTCGAGCTAATTACTGATGCAGAATCTGCAAATGGTGACATCTAATGTCAAGCTCACAGAAGAGAGGGCATTGTAAGCATTAAGTTCACAAAAGGGCTACTAAGCATAATTACAACCAAAATTCTTCATATGTGACAGGACATGAGAGTATGATATACTTCAGTACCGTAAAAGCAAGTTGTGAGTGAGCTGTGAGATCCCGATATTTAGTACTCAATGTAATCAACTCATTCCAATAAAATGATTGTCCAGACTCCAACCTACAAAAGCACAATCTCACTAGTGAAATTCAACTCACAGTAATACAGTATAGAATAAAATAAATGCCCTGGCAGCAGAGATAATCACCAGAGAAAATCCGGTACCAAATTAATGATTAGTTTATGAATAGAAATTAGTCTTGGAATCTACTTGGCAGATGCATCAGAGATAAGAAGAATCACAACACATACCAGTAACTTACAAATGAGAACTAGCAACCAATACCATAGACAACCCCCCATCCCTTTTCTTTCCCCCAGTGAGGAAAAAACAGAGATGATAACTAAGTTTAGAAGAACTAATACCATAGAATCCAAACCAACTGAATGAAGCTGGTCAAAATGGAAACTCTGATGCAAGACGATAACTACACAAAAGTCAGACCTGGTCCTCATGGAGAGTCCAAAAGGAGCTCCATCAACGAACAAGGCACATTCGACATATAACTCTCCTCTTCTCTCCTCTGATGCATAGCCAATATCTGCAGAACCTTTTATGACAAAATTACAGTGATTAGGTGCATTGAACATAAGCACTTCTGAATCTTAACCAAATAATCCTCCATCTTGAGGTCAGTTCTGAATGGAATCAAATGTGATTTCAGGAAAAATGCATTGAAAGACAGATAGCATGAGGAACTTAAAACCAATCCTTTAACATAATCGTTGTTCATAACTATAGACACCTTGGAAAAACTACAGCAATATGAGCCATTCAAGAAACTCTTCCAACACAGATAACAGAATAGTGAAAGATCTGAGAGAAACACTAAACGTAACTGCAGGAACCCCCCATCCAATTCCAATAGGGTTGTGCAATGAACCAGAATACAAGTAAAATCCACGTGCGCAACTCCGTTCCTCATACATCCCCACCATCCAAACACCATGTTTTATGGGCTGCCTCCCTCTTCCTCCCCTAAGATAACCCTTCATCTACCTCTCTTATCTGATTGGAAAATTACAATTTCGCATCTCTCCAGACTATAATAATTTGGAACAAATAAACAATACTTAGCATAAGCTCACATTGATGGAAACCCACTAAAGCAAGTCATAACTTTTGCTTTCATGCTAGACTAATCCATTTCAGTAATTCTTCTCTTTGCCTTTAGTCCTTTGGCCCAAAACATGCAAGTCAAACAAACAAACAGGAAACCCAAATACCCAATCAACACTCTAAATGAAATGTTTCACATTTATGCTTGTCAATGTCGTCATCTGAACAGAGGCAATCTCCATCAATGAGCCAAAACTGAACAAATTCGAGATAAACTAAGCCAATGGGCAACAAACTGAACAAAGAATGCCAAAATTACACTTAATTCCACAATATTGGACACAATTAACCCCTCCCCCCCCCCCCCAAAAAAAAAAAAAAAAACGAAATCAACCCCTTCGCATCTCAAAGAGTTCCTGAAACCCTCAATGCATGAAAGGTCACCGCAGTTGCTGATTGGAATTGCAGCAGTATATTCTCAGGTCTTAAGCTTGAAATTAAGAATCCCCCAAAACCACATCAAACAACAAACAAAAATAAAAATTTGAGCAAACAGTAACAGAATTTTAGGACGGTACCTGAATTAGGAGACTTGAGAGGAGGCAAAGTGCCTTCCAATCGATCGATTTTGAAGGTAACAGGAAGATTGATGTCGCAGGACAAGAAGAATCTGTACTCGCGCATACTCATATTTCTTCCACTCACTTCTCTTTCAAACTCAAACCATAGAATTCACATATATGATTGGGAATTGGGATTTCAGTATCGCTCTTCCCAAATTCAACAAGCAATTGGAAAGTTGCGATTACCAGTCAAATTCGACACAGAGATTTCCGTTCAGCAGAAGATACTTGTGAGGACGAGGATGCTGATCAAACACTTGCGAATTGGGATTTCGGTATTGCTTTGCGTGACCCTTCTCTCTCTTCTCCCCGGCTGCAGAAGTAAGATGGTAATGGTTAATACTCCACTTAATAATAAGCGCATGTTGTTTTCGTAAGTAAATTTGAATAGGTCAAATATACTGGAGTAGGTTAAATGTTTTTATGTGAAAGGTTGAATTTGATTAAAATAGTGAAAGTAAATTAAAATAGGTTAAAGTGAATTGAAGTAGATTGAAGTGCGTTGACATTGGTAGTTTAGAATTTACTTATGAAAAGAGCAGACCCTAACACTTCAATTAGACAAAAATACTGTTGTAAAAACAATATACATAGGTTGATTTGGCAATTATTAGCTAATTCTAATAAAGTTATAAAATAAAAATCTAATTCTCAAAAAAAAAAAACTCTCATGAAAAACCCATAAAATTAGCCTCTTCGATCAAAAATCTTTTCTATCAGACACTTTGATTGAGCTTTTTGTCATGATCAAAGAGTTATCTTTAGTGTATATAATTTTTTTTTAGCTCAAATCCGCCAAACATTTCATACTGCACGCATTAACCCCAAGTTGTACCACGGAGGATTGGAGCACGGCAAATATAGTCAATGTATATGAAGGTAGATTGCGTGGAATTAGCATATAAATTTGATAGCTTGGATTTTTTTTTTTTTTTGAATTCATAAATGCATGTATTTATAAATAGATTAATTTATTCTTATTAAAAAGGAAAAATTAAAAAAAGCAAGTCTAAAAGTCTCATTGTTTATTTAATGATTTTAGTTTGATTTTGATAACCATAAATCTTTTTTGGGGGTTAAGAGTTAAGAGTATACACAATGCTGTTGATGGATGATATTTCATGCCTCACCTCAAACAATATAACGACTTTTGGCATGTGTTTCGCTTTTACGGAAGTTGGATTCCTCATATTGAAGCGTACAACTTTAAACTTTATAGGAATTTCAAGTGTTGAGTTCCATGTCTTATAAGCATTTTAAGTATCAATGTTTTTTTTTTTTTCTTATTCATTTTCTTTACATCTTTTACGTAAGTTACACTAACGACTTTCAATATCAGTTTTCAATTTCAAATAGGCAAGGCTCCTCATCTCTAAGCGTACGAGCTTAAGTCTTGTAAGCATTTCAAGTGTTAATTATTTTAAAATAATTTTTAACTTAGATGTGAGTATTAATGGCATATTAACACAAAATCACGTAGACATGGTGTAATCAACCAATTTAAGCATATTGAGAAGATAAATGAAGAGAAGGAAAATACAGTAGTTCATGCAATACTATCTTATTTCATCCAAATTTGAGAAATAGAATATAGAGTAAGAGATTAGAACCAATTGAGCCCGTAAAGGTATAATCATATCTGTAATATATCATATAATCACACACATATATATGTATATATAGTATAAAAGTGAATGAGTTAACAACTAGTAAAATACCTATGCATTATTAACAATAATTGAAGTAATTTTATTTTGAATTTAAAAGAGAAAAGAGTTTTCAAAAATATAAAAAATGGAACAAATATCTATGTAGTTCTTTCATATATATATATATATATATATATATATATATATATATATATATATATATATATATATATATATATATATATATATATATATATATATATATATATATATGCAGATATTATCCCCAGGATGATAACTACCTGCTATCGTTCTGTTTTTGGTTTGTTAGCTGACTAGGCAGTGTTTGTTATGGCATTGCTTAGCTGGCATTAGTAGTTTATTTATGAGAGAGAAACGTCAGTGCATGTATAAATAGAACTTCATTGTACAGAAATAGATCAGATGAAAATCAAGTTTCTCTCTCTAATCTCACCTGTCTCTCTCTCTCTTGTTCTTCCCCAATTCTTATCCCTTTCATCAAATAACATGGTATCAGAGCTTAGGGTTTTCTTTTGAGTCCTCAAATCAATTCTTATTCGTTCTTCTTCGATTGATCGATCAGATTTAACAATCAAACAAAGTCAAAGATTGGTTAGATTTTCGTTTTTTCTTTCTTTCGATCAGTTGGCTCGACTTCCCAATTGATTCAGTGTGCAATTTTGATAATTCAAAGATCGTTTGCTCAATCTCTGTTTTTTTTTTTTAAAGAGATACTTATTGTTTCTCAAATGGCTGACATTGGTGAAGGTTCTCCGGATGGAAGTGGTTTGAGAACAGATTTGCAATCCGATCCAATTACCATTGATCCCTCACATGAACTATATCTTTATCCTTCGGACAATTCGAGCAATGCGCTTGTCAGCAACCTACTTGACGGTCAGAATTATGGCCACTGGAGAAAGACTATCGAAATAGCTTTGATTGCCAAGAACAAGATAGGTTTTGTTTGAGGTACCTACAAGAAACCTGATCTTGATTCACCTCTGGCTAATCAGTGGGAGAGATGTGACAAAATGGTTATCTCTTGGCTCATGAACTCAGTGATCAAGAGTATTTCAGATAGTGTGATGTTCTCGAACTCATCCGCACATATCTGGAAACAACTCGAACTGAGATATGGACAAGTAGATAGAACGAAAATATTTCAGATCCAAAGGGGCTTGTGTTCCATTTCACAAGGAAATAATTGCTGATTATTATACACGACTTAAATTGTTGTGGGATGATTACAACTCCTTGATTATCATTCCTACTTGTTCTTGTGGAGAGAAATGTCAGACCTATGCCTCAGTTCAACACTTGATCCAGGATCAGCAAATCATGCAGTTTCTTGTTGGCTTGAATGAGGCATACAAGGTTGTGAGGGGGAACATCTTGATGATGAGGCCCTTTCTTGACATTAACAAGATATATAATATCTTGTGGCAAGAGGAAAATCAAAGGGGACTTCATTCGATAGCTCAAATCTCACCTCAGTCAGCAGCCTTACAGGTGCAATCTTCAAATTCTCTTCCTATTACACAAGAACCCATAGGGCTGGTTGCTCAACAAAGGCAACCACTGATGCCAGGACAAAAGGCACAGAGGAAGCAATATTTTTGTGATCACTGTAAGATTTATGGACATAGCATTCAAAGGTGCTATAAAGTGAATGAATATCCTCCAGGACATAGGTTACACAAACCTAAAAGCTCTGCTGCACCTGCTGCTCAAGTCATACCACAGCAGTAGTCCATTCCCAATCCTAGTCATCAGACTCACTTGGTACAACAACAACCCACCTATAGTCTATCTGCTCCCATCAACAATCCTCAATTTACTGCAGAACAACACAATCAGCTTCTTCAGCTCCTCCACAAGCACAATCTTGAGTCCACTTCTGTCAACAAGGAAAATGTCTCTCCATTAGGCCTTCTTGTAGGTAACATTGTTTGCCTTTTATCTTCTGTTGCTAAAGATACTTGGATAATCGATAATGGAGCTAGTGATCATATAACCCCACATCTATCTTTGCTGCATCACTCACAACCTATCAGTCCGCCATGTTTAATCACCATGCCTAATGGATAACAAGCTAAAATTACACACATTGATACAGTTATGCAAAGTCATGAAATTCGGTTACAAGATGTGTTATGTGTGTCAGAGTTTCAGTTTAATTTGCTATCCACAAGCAAATTAACAAAGCAACTTGGTTCCAATGTAATTTTTACACCAGATGCTTGTTTGGTTCAGGGAACCAACACGCAGAATTCAATGGTGCTTGGTAAGGAAAGCTCTGGGTTGTACTATGCTGTCAAGAAACCATGTCATGAAACACATGCAGGTGTGAAAGTTTCAAGTGCCATAGCAGCACATATACAAAGAATAAGTCCTTCTTCCCCAAGTTTACATCTGTCTGCTATTGATCTTTGGCATTTTAGACTTGGCCATTTATCCTATGATACTATGAAGCATATAGGCTTATCATGTAATAACAACAAGTCATCTACTGTTTGTCAAGTCTGTCTAAGGGCCAAGCTGCACAGGCAGCCCTTTTCTGTTAGTAATTCTAGAAGTTTGCATTCTTTTGAGTTGTTGCATGTAGACATTTGAGGTGTCTACAAATGTAAAACCTATAATGGTTTTCAATATTTTTTGACCATTGTGGATGACTATTCTAGAACAACTTGGGTGCATCTTTTGTCCCATAAATCCAATGCTTTCCCCGTGTTACGAGCTTTTATTATGCAAATGGAAACACAATTTGGTGCCATTGTCAAAGTGATTAGATCCGACAATGGAATGGAATTTCAAGACACGACTGCTTTGCAATTTTATGCTGAGAAAGGCATTATACACCAGCCTTCTTGTGTTGAGAGACCACAACAAAATGGAATTATGGAAAAGAAACACAAGCACTTGTTGGAAGTAGCTAGAGCTCTAATGATACAAGCTAGCTTACCCTTGAAATATTGGGGGGATAGTGTGCTCACTGCAGTATACTTAATCAATAAATTTCCCACTCCTTTGCTGAATTACAAGACCCCTTTTGAGACTTTATTTGGGTAGAAACCCACTTATAGTCACCTCAAGGCTTTTGGGTGTCTTTGTTATGCATCCACTCTAACTAGACACAGGGATAAGTTCTCATAGAGGGGGCACCCCTGTGTATCTCTTGGCTATCCTTTTGGACAAAAGGGATACAAGCTTCTAGACATGGATATCAAACAAATCTTCACTTCTAGAGATGTTGTTTTCTATGAAACACATTTCCCTTTTCAATCTTCTACACCTTTTGAGGGTATTTTTTTAGATAGTAGGGATGCTAGCTGCATTGATCCCAATAATGAACTCTTCCCTCCTATACATCACCTACAAGCGCAACCCATGTCTCAGCCCACAACTGACCACTAACCTACAGTTGTGGAACCTAGCACATCCTATCTTCAGCATGCTACTCAGCCCACAGTTGAGGAACCCAGCCCATCCTCTATTCAGCCTCCATCACAAGACATTACTGCCTCTATCCCAGCTCCCAGAATAACTTGCAGACCTCATCATCCACCATCGTACCTCAAGGATTATGTTTGTTCTCAAGTTGCCAGTACTCATGGCCTGCCACCTTCAATACATTGGTGCAATATGGTCACTTTCAGTCAATTACCGCCACAGCATCAAGCACATCTTTCCCAACTATCCACTGTCTCATAACCTAGTTCTTATATTGAGGCATCTAAGCATCAAGGTTGGCTGGAAGCCATGAATAAAGAAATTAATGCTATTGAAGCTAACGAAACCTGGGAACTGGTCAGCCTTCCACCAGGGAAGAAAGCTATCAGTTGCAAATGGGTGTATAGGACTAAATTGAAGGCTGATGGTACTCTGGAAAGGCTCAAAGCTCGACTTGTGGTGAGAGATTTTACTCAAAAGTATGGGATTGATTATGAGAAAGTTTTCTCTCCTATTGTCAAGATGACAACCATCAGAAGCATAATCGCCCTGGCAGCTCACAAAGGCTGGCAGATATCCCAACTTGATGTTAATAATGCATTCTTGCACGGTGACCTTCATGAGGAAGTGTATATGTGTGTTCCTGAAGGGATTCCCAATCCTGAGCACAAAGTATGTAGATTAAGAAAATCTTTATATGGTCTCAAACAGGCTTCTCGACAATGATTTCAAAAATTGCATCATACTCTTATTAGCCTGGGTTACCAACAGTCCAAGTGTGACTACTCTCTTTTCATTAACAAATCTTCCTCTCATATCACCATTGTGGCCGTATATGTTGATGATATTATTATTACAGGTTCTGATGTTACTGAGGTGGGGTCACTCAAAGCTCACCTCAATTCCCTTTTTGGCATCAAGGATCTTGGAACCAATAACTACTTTTTAGGGATTGAGGTTATTCATCTCCCTGAAGGCATATTTTTATCTCAGAAGAAGTTTACCCATGAACTTTTAGCTTAAACTGGGTTTGCTACCTCCACACCTGCAGTAACTCCTCTGCCTCTCAATTGTAAACTCTTGCCAGAGGATGGTTCCCTTCTCCCTAACCCTACTCATTATAGGACCATCATTGGTAAACTTAATTTTCTTACTCACACCAGATCTGATTTGAGTTTTACTGTCCAAACTCTAAGCCAATTTATGCAAGCCCCTAGAGACAGTCACCTCCATGCTCTTCATCATGTCCTTCGATATCTTCAAGGTACAGCAGGAGACAACATTGTCCTTAAGGGCTCTGTTCAGATTACTATTCGGGCCTACTCAGATTCTGACTGGGCCTCTTGTCCTTCTACTAGAAGATTAGTTTCAGGCTATGTCATCATGCTTGGATCTTCCCCCATCAGTTGGAGATCCGAGAAACAAGGGACTGTTTCCCGGTCTTCCTCTGAAGCTGAATATAGGGCGATGGCACAAACAGCATCTGAGATTACATGGTTAGTCCGACTTTTTGCTGAATTGGGAGTAGACTCTCTCAAGCCCGTTACTTTGCATTGCGATAATCAATCCGCTATTTCTATTGCCAAGAACCCCGTGTTCCACGAACGTACTAAACACATCGAGATCGACTGCCATTTTACCAAAGAAAAGGTTCTTGACGGGCTTCTTCAGCTTTCGCACCTTCCCACACACGAACAACTTGCGGATATTTTCACCAAGATTCTTCCTTCTCCTCAGTTTAAGCATTTATTGAGCAAGCTGGGAATGTCTGATCCCCATTCCAGCTTGAGGGGGGGTGTGCAGATATTATCCTTATGATGATAACTACCTGCCATCGTTCTGTTTTTGGTTTGTTAGCTGACTAGGCAGTGTTTGTTATGGCATTGCTTAGCTGGCATTAGTAGTTTATTTATGAGAGAGAAACGTCAGTGCATATATAAATAGAACTTCATTGTACAGAAATAGATCAGATAAAAATCCAGTTTCTCTCTCTAATCTCAACTGTCTTTCTCTCTCTTGTTCTTCCCCAATTCTTATCCCTTTCATCATATAACAATATATGTTTTACTAATTATTATTTCTAGTTAAGTAGTGGAACAAATTTTTTTTCATCTATTTTTTTTTTATCTTTGAAGTTAGCATTTTCAGTCTCTTACATACATTTTCTTGGGTTTTTTTTGGGAAAGCTGACTAAATCACTCCAATTAAACAAAGTTTTTTCGTTATTTATATTTTTGATCAATTTTTCAAATATATATTAACTCATGACTGTACGAAATACAGAATCTAGTCCAATGTGACTAAATTAAGAATTATTTCAAGGGGATGTTATGAAGTACAATTTTTGTAACTATGCCAAAAATTTGAAAATCACAGGATATATATATTTAAAAGATTTTATTTTTGTCATAGTATGAGTTAATCAAGGTGAACTGTCATACTTCATAGCATACTGGCATTATTGTGCAAGTTTCAAATGTCGTTTCTCATCACCCCCTCTCCGTGTCCTCACTCCTCAGACAGTCGAAATAGCAGAGGGTTAAAAGGGTAATTACATATCATGTGATCATCAAGACTTCTTCCATGGCGGACACCACTGCAAATCTGTGATCGGACCGCTACAGCATCTCCATTCACGGTAAACTACTCATCGAAAATTCGAATTCATATTACTCGGAAGATCGATTCGCTCTTTTTTTTTTTTTTTTCTTCTGTCATTCTATATATCTTGTACGTTAGTCCTTATCCAATTGATCATTACTCGATCGCTGCTAGAATCAACGGCTTCGAATGTTGTTTTTCCCGCTAATTATTAGAATGTGCGTCTAAATTACTATGTTTTGCTTAAAATGCGAATGAATTTGGTAGTTCAATGCATCAAATTCCAAAATAGCTCTGTGTATGATCTTGGTTTCGTGATATAGCCGATCGATTCGATGTAGCAGTATTGCAATGTCGAAGATTTTTGCTGGTTTCGAGCTTTTGGTATGAATTTTATGAATTTTGATTTGATAGCTTTGAATATTTGTTTGAAAAGACGAGATGAAGACAGTAAAAGTGGCGTGTTATGTGTCTGAGTCAACAACTATTTCATCGTTTATTTTTTGGATATAATGCTTTATCCTGTTTGTATGGTTTGATTCGTAATGTGGTTGGGAGAGAAGCAATCAAACTCTTGGTTATATTTGGAATATTTTAACCGTGGATGCATATTGGTCTATTTTATGCAGATTCCAACATTTTACCACAAAAATTGATTAATTCTCTTCTAGTTGTAAAAATTATGCTTACTTCGGCATAAAGGTTCAGCTTCAGAGTTTTCGGTCTTTTCAATTTCTTTCACATTGCTTTTGTAGGAGCCTAAAGTGAATGGTCTTGACATTTAGTAGGTCTTACTGATTATTCTTACTTCACATATGCTAGGTTCTTGGACTAAACCGCAACAAAGTCTGCCAAGATTGTGTTAGCTGTCTGTATGATACAATCAGGTCTGTCAAAGAGCTAAAATCAGGTCGAATGACATAACTGTGTAATATTCTTCTTTAAATAGCCTCTCTGCCCTGGCTGGCATGGTAAGATACTAAGATTGGGTACATATTTTTTGAACATGTCACTTGACCTAATTAACCTATTTAAGTATTCAATTCACCTACTCTTTGATAAACATATTAGATGTTAAGACAGGTTAATTACACTGGTTGACCTAATTTTACCTATCAAGGCGTCAAAATCCGTTGCTTAACTATAAGCAGACACGATGAATAAACTGCATAATTATGATTATGAAAGAGTCTGATAGAAATAATCACAATAAGTCAATGACAGATAGTTTATCGTATCCTTGTCTCTGCTACTTGGACTTGGCCGTACCCATGTGGACATCTCAAGTGTTCGACATACGTGTCATGTCTGACTCGGCAATTTTTTGAGAAATTTTGTACATTTTGTGTCTAATTTAAAGTGTGGAGTATTTATACCCATGTTCGAGTGTCGAGTGTCTGTCACAGGTATTTGAGGCAAAATGAAGAGTCTGAGTAACATAGATTCTTGTTTAGGGGAGTGCGTTCTGGACAGTTCACTGAATACTAATGAGTTTGTCTAGTGATGCCTGAAAAACTGGGTTCCCCTGTATCTATGATGTAGATTGTGGAGAGTCGGATGACTAATCATTGGAATTTCTGGATGTTCTTAAGGGGATCATCTTGGCTGCTGCCTGTTGGTCATCAGAAATTTTTCTTTAAGTTGTAGTTTCAGTGCTCCACCCGTTTGTCGTTTCTGTGTAATAACTAATGGTTGAGTGTCAGTGAAGGCATACTACTATAGACTCTCTTTTTATCGATTGCTCCAATTATGTCCTCCTCCTTTTTGGAGGACATGTCAGTTACTTAGCTGCGGTAGACTTGAGGAGAAGCAAATTTTAGTGTTGCACTAAAATACTAACATCCTTGTGCTTGAAGGGAAATAGGCTACAAAGGTTGGAGAAAGAAAATATATGTGTTTTTGGGTAGTTGATAGAGGTGGCTAATTCATCGATCATATGCTTTCTTGTGCTTTTACAGCAGAACTGTGAAGAGGTGAGCATTAGAAGCCCAAGGTGCAAAAACTAGACTGAGGTTAGTACTTGTAGCACTTTCTAAATCCCTTGGGACAGTGATAGACAACAAAGTAGTAGTTGCTTTCTCACCGTATGGATGGCAGCCCCAAGAGTTAGGATGGCGAGTCTTTTCTTTTTGGTTGGGGGGGGGGGGGGAGGAGGTGGGCTGTCCAAGTTGGAGAGGATTCTTATTTTTATTTTTTTAAAATTTTTGTTGAACAGCTGTGAATGATAACTTGATAACTTCCATGGCTTCTAATGACTTTTAGGGTCAAGCCCCCAACAATAGGGGTCTTAAGTGCCAGATGCCTTCGTGGAAACTTACTGGAGCAGCTCCATGCACTCCCTCCTTTCCAAACAAACAAGGGAAATAACCATTGCTCCCCAAAAAACAGAAGAAACAAAATTCGGGGAAGTACAGGTTCATCCTTGAGGAGTGTAATTACATTTCTTCACAGTCTTGTACCCTTGTCTCCAAGAATTGCAAATAGAGGTGAGAAGTTCATAGCTGGAAACAGCAAAGCCGATTCTGACGATAAGTTTGCGAGTTAAGGTTGTCAATGTCATCAGCAGTTTCACTTTCGATTTATATATGGGCTAGTTTTGTAATTTCTTGGTGATGGTTGTCAAGAATTGTGAATCTTGGGTGGTGCCTTCCACTTGGGTATTAGACTTGCTAGGCCCTACTGATTTCTCTGAAGGGATCAAGACCTGTACTGTGCAGAAAAACAGCTGACGACAGAGTTCTTGCAGCCCTAGCTTGATTGTTGTTTGGGGAAGGAGATAGGAATATCTTCAGGCCAGAAGTATAGAAATGCCAAGAGAAATCTCTAAATGCCTACACAAAGGTGTAAAATCTCTGTCCTTCTTGGAGGACCATGATATGAGTGAAGGATCCAGACTCTGGTGCAGGGAACTCTTTGAAATTTATTCAAAATGGTCCCCCCCCCCCTTTTTCTTTCACATAGCTTTCCTGCAGAAGAGATGCTTCCATCAGCACCATGGGGATAAAACCTTGCATGCATGAAGGTTTTGTGGGGGACCAAGGCCATGATTATTGTTTAACTGGTTCGTGTTCCTATGGAATTATATTCTGTTTTCATCTTTGCATCATTTGAAGTCTGCAGATCCAAGTGCTAAAGATACCTTCTATATCTTTCTATCATCATTTTCAGGTCAATCAGACATGAAAGCCTCATTCGTATGAGAGGGTAATTTTTGCAACAGTCCTCTCGTTTTCTTTGCTTCAATTAAACTGGGACACTAATTTATTTGTCGAACATCTTTAATTCTTTATCAAGCTTTATATAGTACATTACAATGGGAATGTCCCAATCAAATGACAATGCCCAGTGAGCAATAATCACACTGGCTAGGACTGATGCAACCCTCACAAACAAGTAACCTATAGCCTTAATATATATGTACTCTATCTATCTAGCCAATGGTATGAAATGGGTCGAGAAAGATAATATCTGACTGACCTCAAAAAGAAAATACATAAAAAAGAGTAGCTATTATATTTCAACATATATCTGCATCAGTTTGAACCTTATTCTTCAATGGCTTTCCTATCTGTAAACAACTGATTGGGGGGACAATCGGAGTGGTAAGCTCTCCGAAAGTCTGCCAGCAATAAGGATCATATAACCGATACAGTCCTTGCTGTGGCTTTAGTTGTATGCTGTTTAAGGTTATATCTGTGCATGGCAGGTTGTCACTGCAGGCCAAATGCACAGGTTTTACTGTGTATGTCCCTTTTATATTTTGATATGTGATTCCTGATACGGCAACGGCTGTTGTTTGATTCTTGCATGTGCTTTTGTCACAGTAATACTGGTCTATTACAATTGGAAGTTGGACTTCACTAACTTGAATGTTTGAAAATGATACACCTTGCACTGAGCCTGAACCTCCCTGCGGGATGGAATAGTTGAGGTATGTAAATGAATTTGCCAAGAAAAATTTAGAATTGTCAAAGCAGTTTCATTTTCGTATTATTTGATCCTTCCCTTGTCTTGATATGGTGGTTCAGCTTGGTTGGAACTTTTTGACGGTGAGTTCTTACTGTTAGTTAAGAGCAAAGGTCATAACACACCAAATTGCTTTCTTGCTGTTTTGTTAACTACGGAGGGTAATTGGCCAAAGCTTATTATCGAAATTTTGGAAATGCTATTATACCTGCCAAGTCTTGATCCGAACTCCAGTCATTGTGCCTTGCAGATTGACATCTCGGACGGTTACATTAGAGACACAAGCTTTAGTCTTATCCTTTCCAAGACTCCCAATGCTGATGCCATGTCCAGGTCCACAGTTTACACTGTGGATGTATACATTGGAGCACCCAGTTTGTATGGAAATACAGTCATCACCTGCATGCAGTGCTTACTATTAGAAATAGCCACATGAATCTGTGGTACTGGAACTGCTTTTTCCGGAGTTCATCCGAAATTCTTATGCTGATATTTCTTTCTGGCAAGGATGCGATATTAAGTTTGTGTCCGTTCTGGGAGTGGTTGTTGAGGACCACTCTATATTCTGCCAAATATGAGTAGTTCCCCTTCGTCTTGTGGGGTTCATTGGGTCATACTCTGTTGGATTAGAAATTGTTGATTCCAGTAGTGACGCTTGTCCGCTGTTGTTCGGTTGTGCAGCCCTAGAACATAATTTGTCTGGTAGTTGGTGACTTGCTATGTGGCAATTAGGCAAATGTATGGACTTCATTCATGGGCTGGAAGGAAGTTAACTTTGAGACTCTATCCCACATGCCCTCTATAGTTTGTCCTAATATTAATATTATTATTGCTGTGGAGACTATATGTCACTTGAACTCTTCGTTTCACCTAGCTCTAGCACCTATCTCAAGCTTGAATTCCAACTTGGACTTCGACTTGTTCTTTGATATGTCAGAAAATGGATAAAATGTCGAAGGCCTAAATCCTAGTGGGGTACTTGATACTTCGGCATGAGCATGACCATGTCCAAGTACCATCACCTGGAGACTATTGATTACCTAGCAGCTCACAAGTTTTCTGATAAGCTAATATGGGCCCATAACTGTGTGGAAGAACTGTAATTTGTTTCGGTATTTACCGCAAGCAAGAGAGGCACTGTGGATCAGCACATCTTTGGAGTTCTGTAGGTGGATTCCATCAGTGTTTGGGCTATCACCAGGTGATGAGGTAGTTACCGAATACACATAAACTCCAATGCAGTTGTCGAACTTTAGATGGCACTGGGGACTGTTTTGGATTGTTATGCCGGTGACTGTCACATTAATACTTCCATAAAACCGCAGAGCCTGTGCAACATTAGGGCTTCTCTATTAGCAAGATTTTGATGAATACCCGAAAAACAGAGTTACAAAAAGAAATGATTCAGCTGTTACCGTTGGTTTGATACTTGGCATTTTAGCATCGAGCTGGCTTCTTACCTGTCAAATGGCCGCAATAAGTCAACAATTGGTGGACTAAAAATTTGGCTTGCAGAAATTAAGGTTATGTTACGTAAGGTTGTATGATGATAATTACAGGCATTGGAGGGCTTTCTAGCATGGTGTCATTTAGAGGAATGACCATTTGTGTTTCGTCATCCACTGGACCCTCATACGGAGCATCTTTCCACCACACTGGGCCACTGCCGTCAATGGTGCCCTGTCCCTGTATTGTGATCCCAACAAGTTTTGTGAAGTCCAGCCACCACAATAGACCAGAACCCCAGTACTTGGGGCTTGTTGGGGCAACAATTGTCCCATCAAGCTGCAACACATTTAGAATGTCAGTTCATAACCAGGACTTACCATCTGCTATACTATAATTTAGAGCGACTCATATGGGTTATTGCCGATTTAGTTTAAGTGATTTTGAAGGAACCAAATGTAAAGGTAATGTGCCTTCTATCATGCTAATTTTATTTCATTCTATAGCTCCTTTCTTTTAATCTATGTTATTGGATTATATATTTTATCTTGTGTTAAGACTCTTGACATTTGAACACGAATGTTTGATTCTTTGTTTCAGATCTCAAAAAATGCAAAATCTTTATAAAATTTGGTAATCTAATGCCTAGGGAAGTACTCTGCACCAGAAGGCTAGCCAAATGCAAGATAATCTAATGTCAGTTCATCACCAGAAGGCTCCTTTCGTCCCCCCCCCCCTCCCTTCTCTTTGGGTGGAGGGGGAATGCTGATTGCTGAATAGCTTTAGGTAAAAAAAGGGGGAAAATATGAGCTTTTGATGATCACCTGAAATACAATATTTCTTTGGCAGTAAGGGCCAGAAAATGAAATGGGTCCCACGAGAAATTGATGTCCTGACGGAATCAGCATCGTTGATGACTCCACTTGACAAGCAGCCCCCCATGCAGCTTCGAATGCCTGCGTCACACCATAACATGAATCTCTCTGTAAGTAATTATTATTTCTGTATCACTGAGAATTTATTTTAACCACTACTTATACGGTTGGTTGTTATTTGTTAGTTTGTGCACTATGTGTGACATAATTATCGTTGGAAACTGCCCAAACTACCATAACTAGAAAAAGTTTTCAGTGGTCCCCACCTTTGTTAACGTTGTCCTTTTTACCGAAAAAGCTGTGTTATCCCATTTATTCCAGTGTATATTCTGGTGTGAACCAACTGCCAAAGGACACGTTCCCCTCCCGCTCTGAACCTTAGTTTAAAAAGCGCGAGGCGCACTAAGGCACATAGGGTCCCAAAGCGTGAGGCACAAGGAGCGAGGCGAAGGCACATGCATCATAGATGCGACGCGCACTTCTATACAAATTTTTTTTAAAGTATTTTATATTTCACAAAGCATATTTTACAGAAACAGGTTAGTTAAATGCATTAAAAATATGATTAGACATCAATATGGCTACTAACACCACCAATAACCTTAAGATATGTTATCTTATCACCGTAATTTCCCAATGCACATACTTACGGTACAAGTTTAGCTCACATTTTAGCTCCCAAGGAAGGAAAAGAAGAAAAAAGGTAAAGGCAAGGCTAAGAAAAAGAAGAAAAAGGGGGAAGATATAGTATCGCATTCTTGATCTCATTTCCTCTGAGGCGCTGACCCGATAACCTCATGCAGAGTGCCTCAGGTGGGCTTTTTTAAACTAAGCTCTGAACTATATTGTTTTGGTTTAAAATGAAGAACATCGTTCAGATGCCCAACATGTGACTTGCTGACTGTTTAATTGATCATAATTTTATACGAAACTGCATGTCATGAAGTTAATAATACTATGTGCTGGGATTTAGATGCTGGAATACGGCTAAAAACTGTTCGGACTTCTGTATTGTAGAGGCTCTCGTCCTTCCTATTCTGCATTAGTCATTCATTACACGTATATGAAGCTGGGAGTAGGTACTCTCATATAGAAATTGTTCATGCACCTAAAGAATATAAATGGACAATTCTTTTGTTGTGTGTAACAATAAATAAGGGGGAGTATATGCTGTGGGGAGTATTCTATAATTTTGCTTAGCTTGAGCAGAGCTATGAGGAGATTGTGTTCACAGGATGGTGTATGCTTGCCCAGATCCTGATACAGTACACTGTATAACTACGAAAATTATAGCCAAGTACTTAATATTTCCGTCCTATCAAGGTTGGGGTACTTTTTACGCCAGAACATCGCAAAATTATTGTTCACTTAAAAATTAAAATAACTGACATTGTACGATTTCTTTCATTTATAATCTCCTAAATTTAATCTCGAAAGTCAAAAGATTACGGCAGATGTTGTTTTGGTTCATGGATTCTCCGAATGCTTCTGTTTTACGACAATTTGGATCGTGACATTGGAATTATTGAAGCAGTAATGTAACTTAATGGAGTTAAGAACTCACCTTAGTATCATCGGAAGTTCCATCGCCTTTAGCTCCATAATCTAGCACACTGAAAATATTGCCACCTGTCTGTGGTGGCACGGGTTGGGGTGATGGAATGTCCACTATTCTTGGTGGCTCTGTGGCTTTAGGAGGTGATCCTTTCGGATATGGAGCTTTCTTAGTTGGCGGGGAGGAGGGGGCGTCCTCTCCAGGGGTTGGACTCGATTTTGGTGCCGAGGGAGATCTATGGTATGGCTTGGTTTTGCTACTGTGGTGGTGATTGTTTCCCTTGTTACCATGACTTTTGCCTTTCTTCTTTAGTAGCGATTCAGAGAGAGGTCTGCTATGTCTCCAATGACCGCCTCTTCTGGCATTGCATGTATCCACACTCGACGACCAAAGGAGCAAAACAGTGAGAAGCATTAATGTGAGACGAGTTGAGTGAAACCTCCTCATTATGATAGTACTTTGAAGAACAGGGAATAGAGAAACTCTCTATTTGGGTTGAAAGATAGAGGGAAAGAGAGCAGGGTCTTTCTTTTGTTAACTAGAAGCAGAGGTGGTTGAGGGTTTAAATAAGTGGGGAATTTCCAACATCACAAGACTATGCATTGCACTAGCCTCCTTTCATAATGCAAGGGCATATTTGTTTTTATTCTTTCTCAATTGCTTTATTAATTATAATTCTCTTCTCATTTTATTGAAAACTTTACTGGCATAATATTATGTGAACCCTTCATTTTCTTGACATGTGTCACTTTCTATTGGCATGTGACTCCATTCAGTTATTCATGCTAATTTCTTCTAGTTGATTATATTACTGCTTCAAATTTGCACAAGGCAAGCGATTTACATTTTACGGTATCTTGTGAAGGCCTCAATTACAATGTGTACTGCTTAAGAAATTGTATTATTCGTTTGCGACAAAGATGGACACCATTATTAAGATATGACATTATGTTTTATGCACTGTATTATTGGACGGAAAACACCCAGCTTGCTCATTATTTCCGTGGATCTCGACTCTTCTGATTTTTATTTCATCATTTGTGTTATAAGTTGCTGATTTTGCTGCATTTCCCTAATGCATTTTCATATATAATTCTAAAGTTGGGCTCTAATATTTTCGTGTTGTTCTGAAGTTCATGTTACTTTCATAAATTATTGTTGCCTCTAATATTTTACTCTCTTATAATTCTTTTTTCATGATGCAGGTAATATATTCTTCCCCGCTGTTTTAGCGGTATTAGTTTGGCAAATGCAATGGAAAAGCCAAAGAGTGTGCACGTGACTAGACCTATGGCTACAAGTTTTCAAGGGGCACTGATTGTAACAGCTCTTTATAGATCACATGCAGCATTCACGGGCAAGAGTTATTTGTACCTTGTCTTCTCAACCAGCAGCAATAGGGCCACAATTTCTGTAAGTCAAGCTGTTAATACTTTCTAAGCTTTTGTTCATGACGGAATTATTTTCAAACGATTAGGATCTTCAGCGCTCCCCCCCCCCCCCAAAAACCCACCCAAAAGCCAAAAAAAAGGGAAAGAAAAGGAGGAACATCCAGAGCACTGGGCAGCTAAATGGTTCTACTCGATGAAGCATCGTGCTAGTTTAGGGGTGGTGACCCTCCTTTTAGCGAGTCACTAATTGGAGCCCTATTAATGAAAGTGATGATCGGGCAGAAGCACCATAAGGCCTTTGCTTTCCTTTAGCAATATTAACTCGAGGCTATCTTGCTTGAATTATATGCCGCAATTGTAGTGATTTACGTAGTTTGAGGGGGGAAAAAAAAAGAGGATATTGTTTTTAGGTACTAAAAGTTGACCCTGTAGCTTAGCTTCGGTGCATATCAGGGATAGCATAATCTAACCCAGCAGGGTTATTTTTCCAACAGTAATGTTAATCCATTCACACATTATAGAGCACGAAGTGCTTGGAAATGGTTTATAAACAAACTTGTCCTAATGCTTTAAAAATATTAGTACTGGAAGAAGCAGCCAGCGTAATAAGGCAGCCTAGTGTTTTGGCAATGTAAATCATGCAATTATGAAGGATGGCTTACGCAATAAAAAAAGAAAGTGAGCAAGATAACGCTGTCTGTTAAATGGAGTTTGTTTTGAAAATTACGGAAGATTATACTACTATAGCACAAACAACTATACGTTACTTGCTGTAGGGGAAGGAGAAATTCCTTACTGTAGTGTCTGTAGGCTTTAGGAAACGCCCATTGGTGTTCTCTCTTTTTCTTTTTTTGGGGGCCCGGGGGGGGGGGGGGGGTGGGGTGGCATGTGTTGCATGAGCCTTGCTGGAGTCTAGTTTCACTAGGCTAAGCAGGCAGTGGCAATTCTGCTGCACTCGTAACGAACTGGTGAAGGATTAAGAAATTTAACCTATAAATAATCATTTTCATTTGTGAACATCAGCTGAACATTGCCTTGTGTGCAGATTGTAGTAGCCAGTGATTACTCTAATCATGATTGGAGCTGTACTTATGATAAAACTCATTATTATATATGCAAATTGCATGAATTTAAAAAGGCAAATAGCAGAGCCCATTGTTTTGAATATTGCCTGGTTTGTTGTGACAGAGAGTACTCTGCTTATGTCATATGTGGTATGTCTATGTAAATTTCTTTTTCAGAATGTCAATGTCATATGACATGCTCTTCTCCTGTGTTTGTCATGATCATCTTATTTTGTGTAAGTTTGTAGTTATGACTGCCGAGAAATATGATTCAGCTTCACTAATTATATACCATGTTTGGATATAGGAAAGGGGAACTTTAAAAATGACACCCGCATTTTTCTTTCTTTTTCTTGGTTGCTCCCCCCCCCCCCCCCCCCGGGGGGGTGTTGGGAGGCTGAGTGCTAGACCATAGTCACTGAGAACTGCCCTAAGCCAGTGCCCACATTGTTATTATTCTGTGACAAACAATCCAAGAACTTAATTAGGCTGAAACTTTATGAGTAGCCATGTTCATTCCCACCCCAGCAGCATCATAGTGCTCGTTTCAACAGTGAATAAGATAAACTAGATCTAAACATAAGACATCCAAGCCCTAGGGGACACACCCACCCCTTGTTTTCTTTTTCTTTTTTTTTTTTTTTTTTTTTTTTTTGGGGGGGGGGGGATGCATTATGTGATCAAGCGATCCAAAAGTTAAATTAGTTTAGAACTTTATGAGTAGCAACATTCATTCCCATTGCATTAGTATGATAGATGTTCTTTTCAACTATGAATAAGATAAACTAGTGTGACTTCTAAATATAAGACTTGCAAGCACTAGGAAATCCATAATAAATCTCTAGTGAAAAGGAGTTACAATAGAATGAGCTTTTAGTGTGACGGCTAGCTTAGCCGGTGACAATTTTGTTGGTGTCATTAGCCGTGTGCTCTCATTCAAATCCAAAAAAGAAGGGAAAAAAAGGAGAGAACAAGCTCCTTTCACCTTGGCCCCCTCAGAAAACAGAACAAACTTGTCAAGGATATGACAGGGCAGGACAGATCATGATGAACACAAATACGAGTAGGTCGAACATGTATTTGGTATCTTTGATATCTACATTGATCGTACGATTAGAATAAGACCAGGTCCCAATCACTTTAAGTAATGCCACTAATCATCTCTAAGATGTAGCCTTTTCTGTCCGATCGAGGAATATCTATGCAGGCTCTAAGCATCTGCAAAGGCACTGTGTGAATGTAAGCTGCAAAAAAGGGCAGTTGATATGCTGTCAACTATTTTAGTATCTCTCAAGGCACTAAAAGACATAGATGAGAAGTGCAAACATGGAATTTTAAAACCAGAGCATAGGAATACTGAATACATGTAAATACAAGCTTTAAGTGTGTGTTTGTTAAGAAGCAGCCTTTAGGTACTGGAGTTGATTCGTGTGATTCTATTTATATCTTTTAGAATTCTTCGGCAAGCTTGTGTCGAGGCTAACCTGTCAATAGGCAAAATATTGCTAGTCAATGACGCAAAAACTTGCCCCAGATACCTAAATCAGAATTTCTAGCCTTGAGAATTAGATCAATAGAAGGAAGCTAGAATCTTTCATCCTTATACCTAACTCATAATCTAATGATCAAATACATGTAGTTGACAGATATTTTGCCATGTTAAGCTCGTTTGCTACCTTACACTTTGTTCTATATGCATCACTTCTTTATGTGATAGACGATACATCATTTCTACTGCTTGATTGAGACTCTAATTTGTATATCTAGGATTATGTATGAGTTACGTCCGAAATGTCAAATGAATAAAATCAGGTTGACAGGGCCTTTACTGGGCTGCTTTTAGCGTTGTCTGGTTAGGTCACGTATATCTTGATTTTTAGGTAATTAAACAAATGAGCACGCTTACTTGTAGCCCTGCGGGCAATTGTGCTGATAATCTGTTGAAAATGCACCATGAAACTAGAAATTAAACTGGTCATGCGGCTGCAGTACTACTCGGGAGTATAACATTCTAACTTTCCAAGATTGGTACGTCAAAAATCTTTCGCAGATAGCAACACAGCCAATAATGTTTCTTTTATTGTACGTATGCTCATTTGTTTTTCCGTCCTCATGCCAGATAAGCGCAGACTAGAAATAAAAAAAGGAAATCCCATTGATATATTTAACGACCGTGCAGACTGGTTACATTAAACTATGCATCAACTTTGCCAGGTGGCAACATTTCTATGAATACCGTGGGTGAACAGTGTTGATAGGAAATACTTTCTTTTTGGAAAGGAAACAGTGGTTTATATGAATGTGACCTTATGAGCCGTCTTTTTGTGGGTTCACATGCTCGTGAACTTTTGGATCCCTCTCGTGAACTTAATTTGTGTTTGCAAAGATAAGTGAGGAGGGGCTCACTACTCATGAGTCATGACTCTACTAGTATTGTGATCTGTGGAACTAGTACAAGTATATGAAAAAGATGATTTTTCTTCTTCCTATTGCCTAGGGAATTGGGTGGTTGATGATGAAGAGCTAGCTTTTATGGGTTCATGTCCTTATTATGAGCAAGCCATGCTTTTTGACACATAACAACATTATTTCATGGGGCCTAGGAACCATATGGAAGGTGTGAGGTTCTTATTTCTTCAATATCCTCACCATTTTGTGGGTGATGTGGAATGAAGATCAAGAATGAGTCTTTAAGAAACTCTGGATGGATAGCTTACTAATACCCATCTGTAGGCCAAGGCCGCCATCAATTGTAAGGTCTAGATGTGACATGAAGAGCTTTTCTGGTATCGGCCACATGGCATTGCATCTGCTACTGTAAAAATACTTGTATATATTGCTGAAGAGCAAAAAGAAAATTTTTTATTGAAGTCGTCAATGCGGTCGGTGGTTGAATTAGAACTTGGTAAGATTGTTTTTTGGAGGATTAAGTTCAGGGTGGGTAGATAGTTGGATTAAATTTCATTAGGGATACATTTATTGTACTCCATAAAAACAGGACCCATAGTGGGAGTTGATCTTATTGGTGTGGGGATATTTTTATTATAGTCTAGAGGATGTTAGTAGCAATCTTTAATGAACTTATAATAACTTGCTTCTTGTTTTATTGTACTTATTCGCCTCATTATAAGGTTTGTCATTAAGAAAAAGAAAGTGGATGCCTATTGCTCTAGCGATTAAGATTAAGGTGCCATGTTATTGGAGATGCTTTTCTTAAATTTTTATATTAATTGGGCTTTCAACAACGAGTCATGTACATAAGTTTAAATGAGGTTCCATCTCAAAACTAATTGACAATGGGTGAAGTAACTCACAAGCTTATATACATGCTCATGCCCTTTGATTTCATTAATGTGGGATAACACTCACTATTATATTCTTAGAATTTTATCAATGTGGGACAATGCTCACTTTCATACTCCAACACGCCCCCTCACGTGTGGGCCACTAACAAGGCCCAACACGTGCATACAATTTTAATCAAACGGGGACGGTGGCAAATCAATATCGAGCAACCCGCTCTGATATCATGTTAAAATTTTATATTAATTGGGCTTTCAACAACGAGTCATGCACATAAGTTCAAATGAGATTCCATCGCAAAACCAATTGGCAATGGGTGGAGTAACTCATAAGCTTATATACATGTTCAAACTCTTTAATTTCATCAATGTGGGATAACACCCACTATCATATTTTTTGAATTTTATCAATGTAGGACAATGCCTACTTTTATACTCCAACTTGTTAGATTTTTATATTAATTGGGCTGTCAACAAATAGTTATGCATATAAGCTCAAATGAGATTCCATCCCAAAACCAATTGGCAACGGGTGGAGTCATTCACAAACTTATATACATGCTCAAACCCTTTGATTTCATCAATGTGAGACAACACCCACTATCATATTCTTTGAATTTTATCAATGTGGGATAATATCCACTTTCATACTTCAACAACTTTTCTACTTGTTCATTTTTCATACATACAGAAAGATTTGAGTCTTGTTTGTCTTTAGCGATATCACCACATTTATTAATTGGCCTCAACACATTTGGCTTGCCAGTAAAAAGCATTATAAGATACATGATAGCATGATACTGTGGAAATAAATAATTACTACCCGACCAATAATTTCATTTATTCATTCAAACCTCCATTGTGCAAAGCATGCACAGTGGTTGGTCTGTGGGCCAAAAATTGAGGGGTGCGGGTAAAAAGTTGGCCCGGCAAGCTGCAGTGGTTTGCTCAGGCTGGTGGGCTCGCGGGCCGGTTCTCTGCGGGAAGCCTTCCCCCTTCCCCTTTTTTCCTTTTTTTGGTCTTTTTTATTAGTTTTATTGTATTTTGTTTTTTTTTTAATTTTAAAAAAGTAGTTGTGTGTTGGGGTGTGGATCCATGGATATTATTTTATTTGGTGAGATAAAGTAATGAGCCAACCATTAGAGAAAGTGAGACTTATAAGGTAAAAAGTTGAAGAGAGGATTGATGTGACAGTAATAGACTCCACCGATGAGCCAAAAATTCCACCTATTATTATACATGCTCTAACATTGACAGACCCAGGGCACTGATATTTCTGACTGTGTGGGCCTCTGTCCCTAATTTTACCCATATTCTTTTTTCTTTATGTCCCTTGGGATGTCTTTGTATGAGGTCTCATTTTCAAATGCCCTTTTTTGCATTTTATATATATATTTATTGGGATGGCTTTGATTAATGAAAAATAATTCAGGGAGAAAGAGGACAACCTTTATTTGGTTTTTGGGGACGGGGATGCTACGATTACGTCACCCTTTGTTTCTGATTGGTTAATTGATACAGATAGCTGGCCTCAGTTTTTATTTATTTATTTATTGTTATGATAGATGACTGGAAAATCTGCCATAGAAGTCTTAAAAGACAACATACTTTCCCTTAATTTAAGGTAATATAGCTGGCCTCAGTTTTCATTTGCTACTGTAAAAATAGTCTTAAAATAAATATGAGAGTATGTGCTTCCGGCATGGGCAGAGTCATGTTGAGGCAAGGGGGGTCAATTGACCTCTCAACTTTTTGGAAGAAAAAAAATTAAATGTGGGATATTTTTGTAGGTAAGAAAAATAGATATGTATTAATTAGTTCATAAGTACACATTATAGGAGTGCATAACAGGGTGGTGGTTGCCCATTATTTTGGGTGGGAGGTCCCTGATTCGACTCTTTGTTATACCTTTTCTGTTATTTTTGGAAAGTGCCCTTTAATTTTTCCAATCTCGCTCCCTTACTCAGAATCCTGGCTCCACCACTGACTCCCGGGTGTACATAATAATTTGCAGTACCCACCATAGTATAAAACTAGATAACTAATGAAATATGCCACCGACAGCTCATCAAAAAATCTAAAAAAAAAAAAGAAAAGAAAAAGAGATATAACCACTTTAAATTTCTGTTAGGTACTTCTTGTTTGTTCCTCCATGTCCAAACCTGTTGGACCAATCTTGTAACCGAAGCAGGTAAACCGAAAATTCGGCTTTGGCGTACTAGATTCATCATGAGTTCAAATATCCTTGAGGTTCATCGCATATTTGCAAATCATTATTTTTGTTTTTAAATTTTAAAGATAAGGTAAGACGATACAATACAACTTTAAAGATTAATTAATTTAGTCATTGTTCGATTGTGAGTTACTCACATTCATGCGTATATAATCCTTTCCTTTGTGACAAGGGATGCATTTGAGGCAAGCTGAGGTAGAGCTTGTGAACCTCAAAGTTTAGCTTGTGAGCTTGCATTTAGGCTTTGGTTCGGCTTGTGACTCAGTGAGCTCAGTAAAATCAAGTGCAAACTCACCTTGCCTATGGCTCAGCTCATCCATGGCTTATCTAATACTCAAGCCTAAGTTTAGCCATTTCAAAGCTTTGTGCCTAAAGCTCAGCTTATTGAAGGCTCGGAAATATACTTGCCTCTTAGGATTTGGTCATGGACCTGACTTGTTGAATATTGGATGTGTAAGGAGGCTCTTCTATAAATACATAAGGATCGCTAAACGACCTAATTTGTCTAAGCTTGCACAAGTGGTGCAATTACTCTAACTCTGTCTTTATATAAACATATGAAATAATGAAAAATTTAAATTGTAAAAAGATGAGGAAGGGGCAAAAAGACGAAATTTGGGTTCTAAGAAAAAAGCGACACTGTTTTGTTCTTATATGTGACTGTAAATAGTAGTTTGTAATCAAAATAATTATATTTACGAATAAATTAAAATATTTCTTTCTTCCGAAGGCCCATGGATGCTATTAGGCTCATTAGCTCAGCTCCTTGGCTTCGCTTGTTTGAACTTCGCTTGTTTAGACTTGAAGAGCTCATGAACCCAAACTCATAAGGCTCGAACCAAAGACTAGGCTCAACTTGTGCTCATTATGAGTTAGGTTTGGCAAGGAGCCAGCTCCTCTCCACTGCCCCTATATTCGTAACCATAATCATTATAGAAAATGAATTTTTAACTTTAAAGATGCCCTTTATAATCCTCTTGTCCGTACCTATCGTTAATCCCAAATCCTATATATATATATATATATATATATATATATATATATATATATATATTACTGCGTCTGGCTTTCTACAAAATATGAAAATAATACTTAGAAAATGCGGCCGTTGACAGAGTTTGATCAATGTTTTTTGAGCACAAATTGCAGGGGGAATTACAGAGCTTTTTAGCGTAAGCCGAACGGTGCGCCTAATTAGTAAGCACTGATGGAGGTTTGGCGACTGGGCCTTCTTTCGTGCATGTTAAAGAGACGAAACAGGTAAAAGCCAGAACTCTATTTTACTACTTGCGTAATTCCACATATATAGGGCATCGTCCCTCCACGCCCTTTTGATTCACTTTTTTGTTAAGTTTTTTTTTTTGGGGGGGGGGGTTGAATGTTGATGTGATGTCTTTTTATCTAATTGATAGAGTCATTAATTATAAATTTTTATTTAACTTAAAAAATTTACGTCTACATATATCCACTTTTATACACTTTGTTACAAGAAATATGATCACTTTCTTCTTCAGTTTCTTCCCCTCGGAAAAAAAAAAAAGGATTGTCATCCATTAAATCCGTGTCTTATATATTCAGTTCTCGCATTCTCGTAGGTTTTTATGCCTTGCACCCCAATCAATAAAAAACTAAAAGACTGTAACAAACATCAATTACACTTACAATATAATATGATCTTTTTGTTGTTAATTTGTGGAAAAAACTAGATATATAACCTTATTTTTAAATCTTAATTAATTGTGTTTAAAATAGGAGATATGACTAAATATGCCCAAATTTATGAGTTTCATGGTCCATTTCTCCTTGGCCCACTTTTTCATCATATAGCTTAATGTTGTAGTGGAGGATACCTTTAATAAAAATTATATACACTACCTTGATTGAATTACACACTGAGATTACATGGATTCATTATTAAGTTAGGAAGCTAGAGAAAAAGTCAAAATTGTCAATATCGAAAGAATTGCATCTAGACAAATACTATTTAACATCCCAAAAAGCAACATAAACAAGGAAAATTCCAACAAAAAAATACTAGATAATATAGAGGGAATAAGGGATTCACGGATCAATATTGAACTTGGAGCTCAACTAGGGGAAAATATTTCACAAGAGAACAACCAAAAAAAGAAAGAAAAAGAAAAAGAAAAAGAAAAAGAAGGCTAAAAGCCTAACACAGGGAGATTCCAAATTGAAAATCCAGCTCATAAGTCATAAGTAATATTTTGTTGCCCTTGTTGTTGGGCATGTGAATGAATAATTCAGTTGCATGATCAATGCTTGTCTCTCACATACAGATGTGTATGATTTCTATGGTTGACACGTAAAGGCCAGTTTGGCCTGCCCAAAAAGGCTCTTTGGCCTCGATCAAAAGGAATTAAAATGCTAAGTCACGGGACAAAATTTTGAGGCTCAGAGGAATTATTTGTCAATGTCATCCTTTTCTGCTTCTCATCAGAACCCTCTACTTCAGTGACACTTCTAAATTCCCATAAACTCTTATATTTTAACCCCTTTTGCTTCACATGATTTATTCTTTCTTTCCCTATTCCAGATTGTACAACATAAGTTCATATATGTGCATAATTTACTGTAAGCGTAGTGAAACTTTGAGGTAGACATTGGGTTCTCAAAAATGCTATGAGCCTATGATAAAATTAAATAGCCGAGGTTTATTTTTTAGGTTAATATTAAGATCCTAAATACATTAAAATTTTGGATTGATTTTCCGTCCATTTAATGAATCGTACTGATTTTATACCTTATCTGAATTTACGTATGGAAGGAGCGAGGGGGGGGGGGGAACTATGATAAGCTATCTAGTCCTACGCACAAATATTGTCTGGTATGCACCTGGTATATATGAATATTACCTCACAATTTGAAAGCCATGATATCCAAGCCTTTGAGCTAATTGATGGATGGCTACCTTACCCTTGGAATTTCCATCTCTCCAACGTAATTTAACTTAACCCTCATTTTACTGTCTTTTTAGTTGTTATCTACAAGACTACAAGCACTGGATGCAGGAACTGCACCAACTTAGTTGAGTTTATTGCCTTCACTTTTAAGACATGAGGTCATTCTAGCTCGATGGCCACAGCTTTCTAGTTGTTAGGGAGGTTGCAGGTTGATCGGCTTAAGGCATAGGTAGGCTAGTTGTCCTCTTCCCCTTGAGGTCTAACTCTACTAGTGGAATGAGATAGAGAGCTAGGGGAGCCCCATCCTTACCTATGTGTTTCTTTCCCCGTTCTGGTTCTTGTACTTGTTTTTGTTTTTCAGGCCCTGAACAAGGAGCAGAAAAAACCCCAATCATTAGACATATCTCTACTAGCTAGCTAGGTTCAGCATGGTAAGGGGGATTTAGCCCCCATCAAGTAGGCATAACAAGATATGTAGCCAAACCCACACCCCTCCCCCCTCCCCCCCAAAAATAAAAAATAACAAGGGTACACAGAACAAGATATCAAGCTTGACGTACGTTTCTCATTCAATCTGATTAAAGCGTCAGCATTGATTTTTTGTCTTGGCGAATTTTATGTGGGGTAGACACGAAAGTGAGTAAATGATCATGAGCTTCCCAAATGTTACTTGAACAAAATCCGTCACCAAAATAACTAGGCCTCAGGTGGATGGGATTGCATATGTTGCCTCAAACAAGATCATCCGAAACCATGCTGAAACACACTTGAAATAGGTGACCTAAAGTCAAAAATAACCCGAAACAAACTTACCTGAATCGAATATTTTTCACACCAGGGTTATTTTTCTTTGCGAGAAAAGCTTATTGGCGCAAACACCAATTGACCCAAAATCACCCAAATTGAAAATGACCTGACCCGGGACTGAAACCTAACCGAATCTTGCTGATCTGAATGTGACCTGACTTGACCTGATGTTAACCCAATGGCCCATTTGCCATGTCCAAATTGATCCTATGCACTCAGATTAGCAGATACTCTGATCAAGTGCTGAGTTTGTTGATGACATTTGTGGATTCCGTTTTGTGTGCCAGATAATGCATGTATGCAAGCATAGGGAATGGTTGTAAGATTTTATCTGCTATTATAATTATATAAGAACATTTTATTTAGTACTATCTTGGAGATATGGAGTCTTGAAGACCATACACACATACGAGTGAGAACAGTCTATACAGAGAAATAAAACTTAAGTTCCAGCAACGGGCATTTCTCAAGAGACACATATGTTTCTGACGCACATACATATCCAGCTAGTGACATTACACAACCCACCAGCCGCATTATTTATAGCTAGCTAGGGTTTGCATCTACTCTATCTTGATTATGGCCGAATATATCACAAGAGAGGGGGACATGGTGATGGACATATATATTATGACTAATCAATGCATAGGGAAGCCGGAAGAGATTGATTGATCACTTGAGGGGTTCTTCTACGATCTCGGCGTGGAAATTGTAGGTAGTGCTGGAGGAGAAGACACCATCATCGACACTATTATGGATGATCACAGTGTTATCGAGTAGGGTGTCACGTAGACTGTAGGAGAAAGGAACATCACACGTACCTTGGGTTGCCATCAATCTTGCAGTGATCCTCTTCTTGGGCCGCACAGTTACCTGGTGAACCGCTTCCACTTCTTGTTCAGAGATTTGCTTGGTTTCTCCCCACTTGTGGCATCCCTTCAGTTCAGCTATAACTGTAATTTTTCGATCTGCAAGCAGGGGGATGCCTGCCTTGATGCTTGTCTCAGACACCTAACCTCAAAGAAACGCTGGAAGACCACATTTGAGTGACGGTCTTGGTGTAAGAAAATTTGAGGCTATCAGTAGTTTCTGCGTTGCTCCAATTGGTGGAAGTTAGAGTAGCCACGGTAAAGGGTTTTTCCTCATAGATCCTTGCTAGCATCCCCTAGCCGAAAGTTAACGTTATAGATCTTTCTGGAAAGAAGTAGTTCTACGGCCTCCATTGTAGCCTCCCTGCGTACATGAGGTGCCTCAGCATCCAAGCAGTCGGATATACCCCAGGCGGTGAGCCTCGCGCAAATTGAGGGGCATCAGATGCTTTATCATCTTCATTTGAATATAATTAATATGGCATTTATCCATATAAATTGAGGATTATATGTCTTTTGATTCATCCCTATGTAAGGCCTGTTTGGTGAGGAAAACATGAATGAAACTTGAAACCTGAGGGTTCAAGTTCCTTTTCTTATTGTTCGGTGAGGGCTTTGAAGAAAAGGGATTTGATACCCCCAAGTTTCAAGTTCTTTTCCAATTCTAAGGAATTTGAACCTCCCTACTTATGAGTGATATCAAGTTTCCAACTCCTAAGGGATGAGTAATATTTTTTATAATTTTTTTCATTCCGTCAGAGGCCTGCGTCATTCCTATGCTTCTCTTTCCTCATTTTCGCACCTCTCACCCACTAAACTCTAGAATCAACTCCCCTGCAAGTCGCCGCAAGTCACCGTTGATCGCCGCCGCGACAGTGCAGCCAGTCGCTGTTGACATCGGATTTCGTTTGTGTCTTGCCGCCCCATCGCTCTGCTGGACCCTGCATCGTTGCCCCAGCCGAACCTCGCCGCTCAATTTTTTTTGGGGAGGTTGTTAGGTTCTTGAATTAGCCATGAATTCAGATTCATTGTTCTTGATGTTGAATTAGTAGTCATGGGGCTTCGATTTCGGCTCTAGATCTTCAAATGGCCCTCTTCTTCACCTTTTTTTGGGAATTTTGTTGTGCCCCTTTGATGAAAAATAGCCAAAATATTGTGAGGAATTTTGTTTTTTTCTTCCGAATTCTGGTGATTATTGTGATTAATTTTCGAATTTTGCTGAAAATGAGACAAAATATTGTCATAAGCTTGGAAATAATGAGGCAGAACATCTTTTTAACAAAGCAAAATAATAAAAATTAAAACAATAATTTGTAATTGCATATAATATTTCTGAAATAAAAACAGTTTTGATTCAATTCTATAACTGTTCACCAAACAACAAGGATTGGAACTTGATTCCATTCAAGTTTTCACCAAACAACTTAGTTCAGGATTCAAGTTTTATACCCAACCCTCCAAGATTTAAGTTCTAATTTTATTCTATTCTAGTTTTCCTCACCAAATAGGCCTATAATGGATTTGATACTTTTTCCTTTTGTTGACAAGAAATATTTCCCTTTTGGCCCCGGGGGGGGGGGATGGAAAAAGTCAACAAAAAAAAATTGGGTACTTCTACAACAACGGCTTATGTCTCTCTTCAGCAGCCAAGGGACCCGAGTAAGAATTAATAGGGAGAGTGGAAATGAACTACTGAGATAGGCAAATACTTCTAACGTTGCAAATGATAAAAATTTGGCTCACGGTCCAAGCGATACCATGCATTAGTGATCCACTTCGCTCGCCTCACGGTCCAGCTCACGGCCCTGATCCGCCCCCCACATGTTTTTTCTCTCTTTTTTTTGCCAACTAAGCCTTTAAAAGTCTAAAATCCAATAATATGGTTGTAGTGAGGTCTCTAAAATATTATTTTATTTGATTATCCAAGTTGGTGATCCATAAGATGTAGAGAAGAGAGAAAAAGCTGGCTTATGAGATAATGTGGAGGATGTTGGCCCCCACTTATGATCCAAAATTATGGATCACCATTGCATATGCTCTTATAGGACTACTATTGAAGCGGCACCTTCAAAATCGTGTGGACATTAGCGAACAAGGTGGGTACATTAAGGTTGTATTTGTTTTTGATATGTTGAGCCTGTTTCAACCCTCCTTTAAAATGCTCTTAATATGCTCCTATTATCAATCCAACTTCCATTAGAATTTTAAATTTACTTGGATGTTGAGATACTAATTTAGTTTAAAAATCATATGACAAGTTTGAAATACAATTCTTCGATCCCACATATTGAGTCACGACCTTGCATATTAAGTCACGATCCTAAATAAATTTATAGAGTACTCATTCAGAATTTAGTGTAGGACTCATAAAAACTTTTTTTTTTGCAACATAAGTTTCTACATAATATATTTGAATGAATTTTTATAATCTTTATAAATATTTGCTGAGATTTCTATTCTTATAAGAATAATTTTCATATTCCAAAGCAATATTAGAATCTTATAATATTTGATCCGATTTTATGATTCCGATTCTATGATTTCGATTCTAGATTCTAATTAAGAAACTGATTCTAAAACCTTGCTAGTATTATAATATAGGTTGCCCATTTGGAATGATTTAACTGGATTATTACGATTGAAGACAATTTAAAATAACTCAAGCGGATAGTAACCATTGAGCGATATGAACCCGAAACATGTGTACCCGTAACGGAAAAAATCAGCTTTGTGGCCCACAATGTTCAATGCCCTAAGCGTCCGGCCATCATGAGCCCAATAGCGTCAAGCCCACGTCGAGGCCCAACGTCCTCTTGTGTATCAACAACATTCTCTCCCTTGAATTTTGTGGATTGCTCTGATGTCCGTGTCTTATTCCTGGCATATTCTCTCTCTGTCTCTCTGAAGTTCAACGTAAACTTATCAACTCTTTAGTGCCTTTGTTGAAAACTTATTTATAAGCACCCTGAAAAACATAAAGCTAAAGAATTGGAGGGGTGTTTTCCTTTACAAAGGTAATAAGGTTGCACAATGATTTACAAGCACAATGCAAGTGAATCCATTATCTAGAAGTGAAGAATTCAAATAATGGCGGAAAAATTAAATTGGTCCGTCATCTTTTTCTCACGAAATATATTACACGAACAGAGCTGATATAAAATTTTCTCGATACAGCACACATTGGAGTTACTTTCTTATTTTCATGATAGTGACGTTTTGGTTAGTGGATAAGATCACGCTTTTAGGTCATTACATTTCGAGTTTAATTCTTCCTCCAACCATTGTATTGTAAAGGCCTCAAAAAAGTAAAAGAAAAATGACGTGAAATATTATGTAGTGGCCATTATTGCTCTATATATCTTCATTATTTGGGAATCTATATTGTTTCCTACAATTTGGAAGTCATTACAGCCAAACCTTCTATCAAAGTGGATGGATGAGACTAAAATATACTCTATCACCCATGCATCTTAGAAATATAAATATGAAGAAAAGCATGTACGTATAATGAAATCAAGTATAAATAAGAACAAAATCTTATAACAAACATAACATAACTAGAGCGCCAAGCCCTGCGGAAGCACGACCCACACTGGAAATTGTTGAACATAATTAGAGCATTTTATTATAGCTCAAGAGACATGGAGGCTTGGAAGCCATACACACACATAGGACCACATCAAACAGAGTAGGAAACACAACATAAATAGTAGTGGTGCAGCAACTCTCCAGGGACATATGAACAACTCCTCCCACCAGACATTGGATCATGGACGCAATTACATAAAGACAGTGGTAGGATTCGTAGCAGACATTACACAATAAACCCATCAGTCACGTTAGTTAGAGCTTGCTAGGATACATCTAGTCTTGTTTATGACCATAAATGTATGGCAAGAGTGAGCTATGTGTTGATGGGAACGATCAATCTATCAGTTTTTGATGGGTTCCTCTGTGAGCTCAACATCGACATTGTAAATATTACCTCTGGAGTAGAGACCGTCATTCTTGTTATAGGTGACCTCTGTGCCATCGGTTAGGATGTCACGTTGGGTGTAGGAGAAGGGAACATCATAGTTACCTTTGGATGCTATCAACTTGGCAGTGACCTTAGTCATGGGTGACACAGTTACATGGCTTATCTTCTCATCTGCTGTGGTGACTTAAGTGGTTTTTCCCCACTCGTAAGTACTGCTATTTTCAGCTGAAATCGTAAGCCGTCCACTCGCTATGAGAGGGATTCCTGCCCTAAAGGTAGCTGGGACACTCAACCCCGTGGAGACACTGGCATTCCACTGCCTAATAGTGGTAAGTTTGAGAATTTTAGAGGCTTGGGAGAGAATTTCTCGTGGTGCTTCCCTTCACCATCGTCCCTTTTATGAAGGTAAACAGAAGATACATCCAGCTGTACAAAAATATAATTGACCTAAAATAGATTCCTAGGATATACAAGTTAAGGAAAGCTAAATCAGAATAAAGCTACAATATACAATATATGTGCTACAACATAGTTACAGAATATTATGTATCCAATACTCCCCCTCAAGTTGGAGTGTGTGGATGTGCAACACCCAACTTGCCGAGAAGATAGTGAAACTGTTGTTGACCAAGAGTTTTTGTGAATATGTCGGCGAGTTGTTCTGTGGTAGGAGTACAGCAGGTAACAATGACGCCAGAAACCAACTTGTCACGAATAGAGTGGCAATCTACTTCGATGTGTTTGGTCCGCTCGTGAAAGACAGGATTAGCGGCAATATGTAAATTTGCCTTATTATCACAGTGCATGATAGCAAAAGGAATAGAAAATTCAAGGGACATCATCAAATTACGTAACCAAACAACTTTGCTGGCAGCATCAGCCATGGCACGATATTCCGCTTCAGCGGAAGAACGAGAGACTGTGTCCTGTTTCTTGGTTTTCCACAAAATCGGTGCTGTGCCAAGCTGAATAAAATATCCAGTGATATCGCGATATAGGACAACTTCCCCAATCGGAGTCACAATAGACTTGAAGACTGAATGTAGAAGTCGAAGCTAACAAGATGCCTTAACCTGGATTAGACTTCAAATATCTCAATATACGAAAAGCGGCGTCCCAATGGTCTTGACGTGGGTCTTGCATAAATTGACTAAGGACATGGACAGAGTAAGTGATGTCAGGACGAGTAAGAGTGAGATAAAGGAGCCGCCCAACAAGACGTCGATACTATGAGGGATCAGACAAAGGAGCACCAGAAGTGTTTGATGGCCGAAAAGTTTTTGCTTCATAGGAAACGAAGCTAGTTTGGCCCCGAGTAAACCCGTTTTAGTGAGGATATCCAAAGTATATTTCCGCTGACATAAGAACAAGTCCTTTTGGGATCGAGCAACTTCAATGCCAAAAAAAGTACTTCAAAGACCCTAGGTCTTTGAGCTTGAAGCAATCATTCAGGTAGACTTTGAATGCTGCATAGTAAGCTAAACTATTGTCGGTCAAAACCAAATCATCCACATAGACTAGGAGAACCGGAAAGACTCCTCCATGCCTGTAGGTGAATAAGGGGTGATCAAGTGGTGACTGCTTGAAACCATAATCATGCAAAGCCGAAGCAAGCTTAAAATACCACTGTCACGGTACTTATCGAAGATCATAAAGAAATTTCTTTAGTTTACACACCAAATGAGGAGAGGGTGTGGCGAACCCAGGTGGTGGCTTCATGTAGATATCCTCATCAAGGTCGCCAGGAAGGAAAGCATTGTGCACGTCTATTTGATGTAATCCCCAGCCTTTAGAAATCGCTATAGTGAGGATGCAACGGACTATAACCAAGCGAGCCACTGGTGCAAAGGTTTCATGGTAGTCTACACCTTCGACCTGGTGATTTCCCAACACTACTAGCCGAACTTTGTATCTCTCAATGGTCCCATCTGCATTATATTTGATTTTGTAGACCCATTTGCATCCAAAGGCCACTTTACCAGAAGGCAGAGGAGCAAACTCCCAAGTCTTGTTATCCTCCAGGGCCTCGTATCTCTTTGGTCATTGCATCGCGCCACTGTGGCTGACACGCTGCCTGGCTAAAATTTTTAGACTTATCATGGGAAGTGATGGCCGCTAGTAAAGCACGGTGTGAGGCAGAAAAATTATCATAAGAGATAAAATTATGAATTAGGTAAGGCATACCTGAATAGGAGAGGCGATGAGACGGGGTCTTGGAAAGCAACGGCATGACAGACAAAGTCCTTGAAATGTGCGGGGGGTCACCTACTACGCTGAGGCCGGAAAATAGACTGATTGAATTAGGTCTCCCCCCGTCCAGGTGCTGTGGGCCGGGAATTAGCTATTGGGCCTATGATCTCCCCTTGTCCTAATGTTGTGCGTCAAGGATCAGACTGGACGAGCAGAGACGAATCACCCAGCACCCCAGTTGTTGCGTCGGTTTCTACGTTAACCATGCTGGGCTCAAATGCAATCGGGCCTGTTGGATCCAAACCGCCGACAAGGATTGTAGGTGACCTATGTTGAGGTGTTGGTGGAGCATGTAGGACATGCTCATGTTGGGTTAAGGAATGATTATCTAGGCCATTGGTTTGGACAGGTATGTGATCCACTGGTGAGATGAGGTCATCGTGGGTCAGCGATTAGTGGAAAAATTCATTCTCATTAGTGGAAGGCTGAGAAGCATCGGGGTCCTGACCCCATGGAAAAACATGTTCATAGAATATGACATCCTGAGACACATATATTCGCTTAGTCTCTAGGTCATAAACCTTCCACCCTTTCTAACCATGTGGATATCCCACGAAGATAGATTTGTGGGCTCGTGCATCAAACTTGTCGCTAGTGCTTGAATGGTTGTGAGCATAACATAATGACCCAAAAAACCGAATATGTTTAAATGACGGTGTTACCCAAACAACATCTCATAAGGAGTTCTAGAACTGAGAATTTTAGTAGGTGTTCGGTTAATGAGGTAGGCCGCGGTAAGAACACATTCACCCAAAATTTGATTGAAAGGCATGCCTGAAATCTCAGTGCTCTAGCCACATTAAGGATATGTCGATTTTTATGTTCTGCCTGTCTATTTTGTTGGAGAGTATCTCATAAGCTTATATACATGCTCAAGTCCTTTAATTTCATCAATGTGGGACAACACCCACTATCATATTCTTTGAATTTTATTAATATGGGACAATACCCACTTTCATACTCCGACTCATCCCCTCACGGCCACTAGTAAGGCCCAACATGTGCACACAATTTTTTAGAAAGGTGGTAAATTACGATCGAGTAACCCGCTCTGATACCAAATTGGCTACACCTTGGTTGACCGGAGCTTCTGGGTGGATTATTGCTCCACTGTCCTCGATTCATGCTTGCTATGGCCTTAAATGCAGCTCCTTCCACCAAATTGCGGCTGTCCATTCCTTTCATCATGACCTATTGACGCTCCTCTCGAACGATGAACGCATATACCTTGTTCAAGTTGGATAGTGGCTCTAGCGAGAGAATGTTCGATCTCACTGTGCCATAAAGATCCGTGTCCAGACCCATAAGAAATTGGTGTATTTTTTCTTCTTCTAGGTGCCTGCTCATGTCTTTCCGGCACCACAAGTACAATTTCGAACCACTTGATAGTCTCCCAATTCATCCCATAGTTCCTTTAACTTCGTGAAATAGTCAGCCACGTTAAGTTTTCCTTGTGCTGTGAGGGTTAGTTCCTTCTTGATTTGATGAATTCTGATAGCATGATCCTGTGAGTACCTTTCCTTAAGATCGGTCTAAATCTGTCTGGCCGTCTCGGCATAGGCGATAGAGCCATGAAGGCTATTGTCAATAATGTTATACAACCATGCTATTACCATAGAATTACATCTTTCCCAGCCAAGAACCTCTGGGAGGATGTTATGAGGTTTGGTGATGCTCCCGTCTACGAACTGGAGTTTGTTTTTTGATTTTAATGCGTTGATAGTCAGTCGACTCCTATTAGCATAATTATTGCCATTAAGGTTTACGGGGTTGATAATATTGCTAGGACTATCTGAACTGCAGCAGTAGTATGGGGATTGTCGGTTTGTTGGATCAACACTAGTGTGGTATTTCTTATCATTGATCTCCTTTTGCTGTTCTTGGTTGTCCTCGTCGTCCATGGCCTTGGGCTTTGATGTTGCAGAAAAATTTATGGCCTATTCGTTGCCAGGTATGATACCATGAGAATTTTAGAGGCTTGGGAGAGAATCTCTAGTGGTGCTTCCCTTCACCATGGTCCCTTTTATTAAGGTAAACAGAAAATTCATCCAGTTGTACAAAAATATAATTGAACTAAAATAGATTCCTAGGATATACAAGTTAAGGAAAGGTAAATCAGAATAAAGCTATAATATACAATATATGTGCTATAATATAGTTGCAGAATATTATGTATCCAATAGTTTGCAAGTGTATATGAAGGTATAAGAGGAGATCTGGCTGGTTGCATTAGCGATAGTTGCAGTGCGCATGACAAGGGGGCTTTGGTCGAAAATCTTAGCATCCTGTAGTCGATACCTAACATTGTAGATCAGCTCTCTTGAAAGAACGAGCTCTTCAACTTCCAATGTAGCCTCAAGGCGAGCTGTGGTGGAGTCAGCGTTCAAGCAATTAGTCTGACCCTGGGCAGTAAGCCTGGACCAAAACCTGGTGTTGCCAAGGTTACGAAGAGCAACCTCATTAGAATCAACCCTTACGGGCCTAAAAAGTATGTTGTGGTCGTTATTGCCGCTGTTATTTGGACTTATCCAGTTGTCCGATTTGAGGTATCTCCTCTAAAATCAATTATAAGTCATGCTTTTGATGCGAACAGCGCCATCACAGTTCTAGAATACCTCTAGCAGCACGGGAGTCGTGTGATGAAAATTGCAGACAATATGTTTTGGCATAGAAAACCTAGAGAAAGTTGTTATTGTCACATTTGAAAGCCACGAATCTCTAAAGGACCACTAAGAGCATTTCCAACCTGGGTTTTGGAACTCAGGCATGCCATATTATCAAAAGTTTCAGATTTTTGGAACTTGCATTCAATCACTTTCTCAATCAATGGAACTCTAACTTAAATTATATAATAAAATATTTCATATGGACCCACCCTATAACATAATTGTTTTTCAAAAATCAAAATAATATTTTTTATTAAAAAAAAAGGAAAATCAATAAAAAAAGTACAAAAGTACAAAAAAGGTGGAATGGGGGGAGGAACGGGCAGGCGTGGAGGTCCGCATGCCCCCCATTTCTCCCTGGCTGGCAGAGGTCCCTCAGCACGCATGTGACATGCGGGACCCATAAGTCCCACGCGTTCCACATGACTGGGGACACTCTAAGAGCATCCCTAACCTTAGTTCCAGTTTTTGGAATTGGAACTCAGATCTGCCACATCAGCAAAAATTTTATATTTTTTGAGCTTGTATTACATTACTTTTTCAACTAATGGAACTCATTTCAGAGTAATTGAATTAAATATTTCTTATATAGCCCATTATTAAACATATTTTATTACTTTTATCATTCTAATATTGTATTTGTATATTAAATTTATGATTTGTATAAATAATTGTTCATTTTCGAAATAAAGGAATATTTTTTCCCGACCGAAAAAATGTGTGATGTTATTTTAAATTTCTTGAAAATTGATTATTAATTTTTTTGTGGTTGAATATGTTCAAAAGTATTAAAGTTTTAGTTGTCGAACGAGCGCATGAAGATAGAATACAATTAGACAAAATTAGATTGAGAGTGAGAAAACAATTTGGATGAATTTTACAATCTGTATGTTTGGTATTTATGCACAAATATACCAACTAAAATAACCACACAAAAAAAATTACTCATATAGCCGTTGGGTCACTAATGACTATGTATTTGCCTAAACCGAGACAAGCAGCCCAATCCAAGCACATTCATCTGCTTTCTCTCTTTTTTCCCCCCTCCACGACTCCAAAATGCATTGCACCATTCTTCCTTCTGCTCAAAATGCGTAATTCAAAACCGCTAAAAGACAAAAAAAATCATGTGGGGAGAAACGCACGGGCGTTATCCCCTGAGTGTCAGTCATTCATTTCTATTGGCTGGGAGACAAGAAGTGACACGCAGCAAGAACTCGGGCCTCACCCCTGCCTCGTGTGTCTCTAGCTGCGATTGCTCTTACTCACTGGCACGCGTTCCGATGGATGGGGCCTACGTTTCATAAAAAGTGCCACTTGTTCTTGCCAGCGCAGGAGAAACGAGGGGACACGTGGGGAGACTCTGTATTCCATTCCTCCCCTCATTCCAATTTTTTTGTCTTTTTTGATTTTTTATTTGTTTTTTCTTTCTTTTTGGTTAAAAAAATTATTTGGTCAGTTATTAAAAAAAAGGTTGTATGTTATGAAGTAGGTTTCTGAAAAATATTTTATTAAATAATTTAAGTTGAAGTTCCATTGATTGGAGAAGTAATAAATATGAGTTCCAAATTAGTGAAACTTTTGCTGATGTGACAAGTCTGAGCTCTAATTTGTAGAACTCAGACTGAGAATGCTCTCGGGAACTCGAGTCGATGACCTTGAAATAAATTGGCAAGTATGACGCAGCAAATTAAAGGTTGTTGCTTCCTCGCTCGTTAATGCTATCTCTATTTGGCATAGGCTAATGCTTTTGACGTCCACAAGGAAATCGGCCTCTTTCGGGAAATGGGAATCACCTAATAATTCACCTTTGTCCTCGGGTCCTCCTTTAACGCATAACACATCTCCAGTGCCTATATGCCTAATAGAGATAAACCCATTAGGATGCTGCTTTACCTTGAACAAGTACAGTCCCAGTCCCAGTTATCCCTTTCCCTTCCTTTCAACAAACTACAGTCCGTATCGGCCTTGATTTGGTTTCCGCCATCAATGTTGTTATCCTTTTCCTTGTTTTCTTCCTTTGGCTTTGCCTCTTGGCTTCTGCCGCTATCGGTGACCCAGATTCAGGGGACTTCCTCTATGTTTACAGGCAACCCCCCATAAGCGTATATAAAGCAATTGAGACTTTAATCTATAACATATTACAGGGTTTTTGCTTACCCCTAAGAGAAACAGGTAATGCAATCAATCAAGTCAAACAACTAGTATAGCTAATAGCTAAAAACTAACACAATCAACTAATAGTTGATTGCCAAACAGAGCTTTTATATTAAAAACTTATTAAAATCTTTAGTGTGGACAACATAAATCTGCCAAATAGGGCCTTTGTATTAAAAAATTCTTGAAATCTTTAGTATGGACACCATAAAGAACATATAGATGACATTAAAACCTCAGTACCAAATTTTAGAAAAGCTTAAAAAAAAAGTGGGCATCATAATCTTTAAATTCGCAACAAGTTTCAATTTTAACTATTAGACTAAAAACTTATTGTCTGCATTAACGGAAATAATGCAAAGCATTGGTTTAGCAGATTGTGAAAAAAGTTGGGAGGAAGTGAATAAAAAAAGTGAAAAGATCACCTAGTCCAATATTTGTTATTGTAACAGTATCTGATGTGAAGCAATCTGGTGCAATTTCTAATTTCTCGAAGGCTACTTTGTCATAAGGGCTTAAGACACTATCAACCGTGAAGCGAATATACCCCTGGGTCGGACCATCGACGTCGGAGATGAGGTCCATGTAATTGCTGGTCAGGCATGACTGAAGAACACCATATAGAAGGTAAAAATTTTACGATAAATCGGATGACATTACGTGTAAAAAAAAATTGATCAATTACAAATTGCCATGTGTCATATTGACTTTGGTGGTCCTGCTTGGCAAAATTAAATGTGGCTAAAATTCACCAGTTAAAAGCTGTCACGTGTCGTCGATGATGCAGGAATTAGTAATTATTTTTTTATTCAAAAATAAGGAAATAATTACTTGGCCTAGGCACAAAGCCCGACTCTAACCCTAACTGTCATACCCTATAGATAGGGGTTCTCCCCCTTATTCTAGAGACGAGTTCAGCATTCAGCATCCTATAAGTTTTAGAGCTTAGACTCCATACCACATCCGGCTACCAAGCAACAAATATCAAAGTCAGCTAGTTCAATATCTTTTACGACCTCAAATTGAAGTCTACTTTAGAATTCTTCATCTAGTTCATTGATCGAGATCAAGCAACTTCACTCTCGTATCGATTAATCTGGCCAACTATATTTGTATTCAGCATTGCAGAATTCAGAAGCTCATATTGCAAACAGCATCCAGCTACCAAGTGAGAAAGATCAAAACTTGCAAGTTTCAGAGTCAGCAATCAACCCGCTGCAAATCAAGATTAAGAACGATTTTAGAGTTCTTCAGCTGATTCAGCATCAACCGAGATCAAGCATCACACCCTCGGTAGACTTAAGTTACTAGGAGATCGAATTAGAGGATCATCCCATTGTATTTAATTCAGAAATTGTACCCATATACAACATCAATAAAAAAATACTAATTTCAACCCACATCAATTCGCTTCACGAACTTTAATAAAAATATCAATTTCAACCAACTTCAATCCACTTTCTACTATTTAACTAACTTCTATACATCATACAAAATAAAATTCAATCAATTTCAACCAACTTTAATTAAAAAAATATCCACTTTAATTTACTTTAACTCATTTCTATCAATCTCAACCAACTTAAACTATTTACCGATTTATATTTTTCAATAAAAAGAACATGCCCTTAAATAGGGATGTAGGACGCTTGAAACTTGAGGTGTTGCTACGTGACATAGGCTGAGCTCGACAAATGTGAGGGAGATCGAGGTGGGAGATTTTGATTGGGAAATTTACAAGGTAGGCAGTCATCAAATGGGTGGCAACAAACTAGTACTTTCCTCAACAACTTGGTGTTACTTTTGACGGGAAAGTGAAGTTGGGGAAAATAGAGGAGGGGTTGAAAAGATAAGAACGCCCTTCTTTAAGTGGGGGGCTTTGACTGTGAAGGTAAGAGGAGAGAGATTGAAGCAATTAGGAAAGAGAAATGCCTATGTGGTTTCTGCAGTCAGAACATCGAAGACAGAGAGCAATAGTGGGGCTTCCATAGGAAAAGGGTGAGGTAGAAGAGGATCGAGCACAACAAAGGGAGGAAGAAGAAGAGCAACGCACGGTGGAGGTGAATTGAAGGTATGTACTTGGGAAAACGCATGGTGAATTGAAGACAGGGAGCAAGAGTGAGGTAGGAGAAGAACAGAGCTGGAAGAGGAAGCTAGAGAGGAAGGCGGTGGCGCTAGTGGTGGCAATAACGCATGGTGGGGTGAATTCAAGGTATGTGCTTGTAATTAAGTGTACTCTGAGAAGAAATTTGTAGATCTTATTGGAATGGTTAGTGTGGGTGGTGATGAATGTGGCACTGTGTTTTGTGAATGTTCCAACAGTGGGGGAATTTTTCCTTCATTTCTGTGCTGTTTGGGTTGAGAAGGAAGGGCAAGGGTGAGCACGTGAGCATACTTTTCGGAATACACAGCAATATGTAAACGATAGTAGACAGTGGATTTAGGTGGGGTATGCCTTGTAAGTAGGTGCTATGCATGGAATGACGAGGATAATAATGAGACAATAACCTAACTGTTGGTCCTAAGAATGGGAGGACGTAGTGTGACAGTGATGTAGTGCATGAGTGTAGGTAGACAGGGAGAAGTAGCCAGGTAAACGGAAAACATGGCGTGGTAGGTGGTGGTAAATTGTGTGGGTGGGCATGTATAACACAATAATACTGTCTGTGCAGCGGGAGGTGGGGGCGTTGTTGTGGCATACGTGTGCTATGATTGGATGGTGGTGAGGGTAAGGTGTGATTGGGGAGGTTAGATAGTGAAAGTTTGAGTAAGTGTTGCGGCGGATAGAATGGATTGAGTGTTTGATTTGAGGTACGGGGACGGTGAGGTCAACAGTTGTGGGTAGATGAGGGGGGAGCTGGGGAATACTGTAGCAGTCCTTACCCTCTGTGTGTTAAGGGAATACTATCGTCCACGTAGTGAAATGGTTAGATAGGAGGGTAGGGACAGTGGTTGGAACAAACTGATGTAAATATGATATGCAAATGCTGGGCACGAATGGAGTACATAACTCAATGTTTGCTTCATCTGACATGCAGGTAAAAGTTGCAATGTTGGCCATTGATTGGGAAGGGGATACAAGGTGCTGGTGGCGGGGATATTAACAAGCAAGGGATGTGAACGCTGCAGTAGCTGGAGAAGGTGGAAGGGGGAGGGAGATAGTTATGTATGTTTTGTAGGGGGTATGTTGGTGGAAAGTGGAGATGAAAAAGTTACATATAATGGTGGGTCGAGGAAATGTATGGTGGTGAGGGAAGGAATGGGGGCGGAGGAACTGTTGAAAATAGTGAGGGAGATGACAAGGAGTGATATGTCAGAGGAGAAATTATGATACAATTTAAAGTATGATAGGGAGATGTCAGTGGCAGTTGAAGGGGACAACGATCTGCAGGTGATTTTTAAGGGTAATGATGAGCATGGCTATGTGTATGTAGTCAGAAACACTGGTTCGGCAAGGCGGCCACATGCGAGGGCTGCTGTGTGTGAATCAAGAGTGTGAGATATAGGTGAAGGTAAGCAAATAGCCAGAAGTGGGGGAAAGTGCAATGATGGTGAGGAAGTGGGTGAAGAACGCGGCAACAACGAAGCAGGAGTAAAACGGTACAACTTTGATGAAATGTAATTGTTGAACTCCACTAACCATTTACAGGTGGGGAAGCTGATGCCTTATCTGTTGGTGTGCAGCAACTGCAGGTCGTTGGGGGTCGAAGGAGGGGAACTGCCAGCGAGCAGGCTGCGTCTAGGAGGGGATGCAATTGAAAAGTCAGATGACGATGAGATATCTGTTGCATCGGAGGATGCCGGTGATGAAGAAACAACAAAGGAGGACGATGCAGGGAATGAGCAAGCAGCTGAGAAACAATGTGGTGATGGGAACAAAAGGAAAGTGTGTACTAATGGGAATGATGTCAATGATAATGTGTGGCCACGTTCTGGGATGGAAGCCTGAAGTTATCATCGTAAGCTGAGCATATGGAAGAAGTTCCAGGATTTTGTGTATGTAGGTGCCCCACAGGGCTGTAGTTTACTATGTATCCTTGGCCTGCTATGGAAATTTTCCCAATTCACTGGCACATACTTATTGCGCCGGCATTGAGTACCATGGTAGACACTGTGCCAAACCCAGGTGCACGTGTTCCTGTGCACAGCACAACAACAATATTAAGTGTATGATGTGTGTCACTGAAGACTTCTAATGTGGCTGTTCCATTTGGCCATAAGCTATGTTCTGTACAAATTGTTCCCTGTGGTGTTGATTGTTTTTGGTAAATGTCATGGACAAGGAATTGAGATGTGACATGTTTCGTTCCCGTAGCGTTATGTGCGCCACAGGGCTGCAGTTTATTATGTATCCCCAGCCTACTGTAGAGATTCTCTTTAACTTGCAGGCACATACCCACTGCGCAGATGTTCTGTGCCATGGTAGACACTATACGAAACCCGGGTAGATGTTTTGCTGTGCACAGCATACCAACTATGTCAACTGTGTGATGTGTGTCACTGAAGACTTCTAATATGGCTGTTCCATTTGGCCGTATGCTATGTTCTGTACAAATTGTTCCGTGTGCTTTTTTTTTTTTTAACGTCATGGACATTGAATTGAAATGTGAGGTGTTATGCTCCCGTAGCTGCAGTTTACTGGGTATCCCCGGCCTGCTGCGGAGATTCTCCCCAACTCGCACGCGTATACCCACTGCGCAGGTATTGTGTACCATGGTAGACACTGTGCCAAACCCGGGTAGACGTATTGTTGTGCACAGTACAGCAACAATATCTAGTGTGTGATGTGTGTCACTGAAGACTTCTAATGTGGCTGTTCCGCTTGGCTGTATGTTATGTTCTATAAAAATTGTTCCGTATGTTTTTTTTTTAATTTCATGGAGAAGGAACTGAAATGTGAAATGTTGTCTTCCCATAGCATTTGCTTGTGATGCTTATGTAACATGTGAACTATGCCACTCAAGAAGTGCATGCGCATCAGATTACGGTATTGTGATGTCTATCTTTGGCGGTTACCTATATGTTTTGTTGCGGTCATATACATGAACTCATATGTTTCGTTCAGGTTTACAAGTGTGTTCCACATTGCAATTCCCCACACATATGTTAGTACAACCCCACCTGACATGTTCGACACCCACACTGCGACATAAAGGACCCCACCGCGTCGTCGTTGGTGGTTGATTCCCGTTCTGCGGAGGATCTCCCTTACATTATCAAACCCGACTCTAATTTCTGTCACGACCATTACGGCAGTCCTTGTCACTGCAAGTAATCCCCTAAGATTCGGCAGGAATGATGCGCGTGCAATGCCTTTACAATTCCAAACTGCCATGCGAATGTCGGTGCTGGAGTAGTCGGGGATACATGGCGGGATGCCAACACGGTTATTGGTTGCTAGCATGTTCACCGTGTACGCAATGGCATTCCCCTCTTCAACGGGAGCGGACATTATGGTCATCTGAGCTCCATCATGCCCCTTAGGTAGGATACGCATGTAAAAGTTGTCACTCCACCCATAGTAATTGTATGACAACACCGAATGTGAAATTTCAAACGTTCTACGTGGGGCAAAAGATGGCCTTGGTATGGACTCTATGTCTACGAAGCACGCGTGCTCCAACTTGGTTGTTGGTGGGGACGACTGCATGCGCTGCCGATGACTGCACCGAATCGGGCAGCCTATTTATACATACGTCCACCTGCACCCGAACAGTTCGCGCTTACTCTGAGACTTCCTCTGCAAACGCCTTCGAATTTGTGCACCAATCCATTCAGCTTTTGTGGAGATATGGAAATTTGCAATGTATGTTCCACTCCTCGAACCATACTTATAACGTCTGCGTACCACAGCAACTCCTCCCAACCACCTCAAACCAACTGCATTGCTACATTGAATTCCCTGTTACACATAGTACCACCCCAACTCCTCCCATCCACCTCATACCAACCCCATAAGCACACACTTCGAAGCGACATTTGTTTACCTCATTAAATACTTCGGTGCACACAGGTACCCCGATAAGGAAGCCATGATACACGCATATAGTACCCCCCTCTGGTGCCTGTTCCAGCATACCGTGGTTGAACAGTTATCCACATAATGTTACGGCCACCATTCCCTTGCATGAGTTTACCGCTTCACTGTACTTAGTTTACCTAGGTACACCTTCGTGTTTGGTGTGGTATACTAGGTCCCACTACAGTGAATGGGTTTGCGGGGAATGGTGTTGTGGCAACATTTCCCCCCAGAAGTCAGACGCCACTTTAATGACATTACAGTGTGTGAGGAGTACGTATGTGTAGGTGAAGCATTTATATTTACCCACCAACCCTCATATACTTGTCCTCAGTGGAAGGACCCCGTCAACAATTTCAATAGCAAGTACATAGGCTCCATTCAATCTATCCTGAACTCCCCAGTTTAGTCAGCTAGAGACACCCTCCATACAGAACATGACAGGGCCCTCAAGGGGAAGGGCTTACAGTCATGGCTCTACCGGATCGGAGACCACTCGTAGTTATTTCAACACTGGGGAGAAGTACTACTACTACTGTGGGTTGGAAGCTGCCGTATTTGAAATGGATGACAACTACAGGCGTCGTTTCGTGGCATGTCCGCAACAGGTAACTTAAAAATTGTTGGTCCCCCTGTGTCTACCAATTTTGCCCGCGTTTCAAAGCAATGACGCTTACCCCCCGTTCATTTTCGTGCACAATCCCCCTCCCATCCATTACAGAATGAACATGCATGACTTCCTACTCCCGTAATTGTCCCTAACGCCTTCGTTAAATAATTATGTTTGTACATCACGCACTAATGGCAGTTCCTGTATATATATGAATACATATATACATATTTACTTATACCTATGTCTATATGTATGTAATTTTGTTGCAAGTGCCTGCTGTGATCCGTTCTATGTTAGCGAAATCCAAATTAATTAGTTACATTGGTTGAAGCTGTACTCGTAATATATGTGCAACCTACACCACGTACCAAAGTTACCTACCAGTTACACCTGCACTGCATACCCGGGTACACCGCATTCATGGTTGTGGTACACAGCATACGTGCTTGTCATCGCATCTGTCATGGTGTGCCTAGGTACACTGTATGATATTCTATGGTTATCTTCAACAATGTTTTGAATGTATCTGTCACATGTCCTTGTCAGGGTTAGGGGACAAGGCCGTGGCCCGTCTGACATTAACCAACAAATAAATATAAAAAATGGCAACCAAAAACTCATTATAACTGTGCACGGATGTCAAGGGGGTGGGGGAAGTTCCTAGTGATGCCCCACAGCAGGTTGACTAGACATTTATCTTGAAGTGCGTGCATGTCATCCTACATGAAGCAAAGCGTGTTCTCCCGGAGCGCCAGCACGTCCATGCAGATCATAACCAACATACCACAGTCGTAGCCGCTACAAAACCACAACCCAAGAAAATGGTGTTAACGTAATGCAACGTTCTCAAACATGCAACGGCCAAAGATAATGTGCTACATAGCAGGGGCTCGTGGTGTACTTGGTTCGGCAGGGGCAACTGGGGTGAATGACTGGCCACCCCACAATGTCCGTGTAAGTGTCCACCTTCATGAGGGGGACACTCACGACAACTTTCTGCACGTATATACCCAAACGTTAATCAAGAAGAGGTGGCATGAGGCTGGAAAAATGGGAAGTGTTGGGAGACGTACCGCCTGTGTCACCAAAGCTGCCTGTACCTACACACACACACACATATCCATACATGTATGTATATTATACATACATATATAGCTATGTGTATATATATATATATATATATATATAATATATATATATATATATATATATATATATGCGTACCTGGGTAAGGGGTGGATTCCTGACCTCAACGGGGGAACTTTGGTGGTAACAGACAGAACTTCCTTGGCCGCATCATCGGCAATAACGACATCGGCGATCTCCTCCCGCCCTCCTTCCTTCACAACGTCACGACAAGGACATGTGTCGGTTAGCAACCACGACCACAACTGGTCTACCAACGCAGACAAAACTACATACCCGAGTAAACCAGTACAACTTACTAGGTATACATACAAATGTGATGTTGTACAGTGGGGGATCTTGGATGAGTGTGGGACAGGGACAGAGGAGCATGGGTTGGAACATTAATATACACATAAATATTCTCATGTCTCACGGACAGAAGCCTACACACACACACATGTGTGTGTGTGTGTGTGTGTGAATGTGTGTGTGTATATATATATATATATATATATATATATATATACACACACACACACACATACACACATTTATGTAAATGTACACACCCATGTATACATCTGTATGTACATGTATACTCATCTGTACAGGCGTAGTTGTAGATGTAGATGTATATGTACGTATGTGTGGGTACATGGTAAGCCATACCTGGGTAAGAGGGGATCTCCCAACCTCGCCGGGGAGAGGTACGCCACTAGCTGAGGCAGCTTCCTCAGTCGCGTCGGTTCCGACGACAACATCGTCCATCTGCTCCCATCCTCCATCCTGCATGCACGTCAGCAGAAGCACATGTGTCTATGAGCATCCTCCATCAGCTGATGGTTTACCACAGCAGAGAAAACCGCATACCCCGGTAAACCACCACAAGTGGGTGGGTATGGATACAAACATGAAGTTCCACAGTTGGGGACAATTGAAGAGTGTGAAAGAGGGACACCATGTTGTGGGACTGCATGGGAAAGGGAAAGCATCATACCTGAGTAATGGGGGGCCCGTACAGTCAACGGTGGCCGAGGTGTCAGTGGCCCTCGCTGTGATGGGCTCCTCCGCGATGTGGACTGCGCCCACTACGACGTTGCAAATATGAAGACCCAGTACAGCGGTTGTGAAGTGTGTTAGATAAGTTAACGAAAACAAGATGATTCTTACCTGATGGATGGGGGCGTCCCCAGCTGCACCGTTCGGACTGCTCTCTGCCGCTGTGGTTCGCTCAGTCCTCGGCTTCGTCTTCGTAAGTAGTTCCTCTTCAGAGTGACCCAACGTGCCGTTGATGCCTCCTACACCATCATCCGGGCTGCCTGCAGCTACAACCGGGACAACGACCACCATAACCGTTGTTCTCTCCTTATTCGCCTCTGTTGTGGCAACCCATATATCTTCCACCTCTTGTTCTTTGCTTGTGGTTGAGCTCGCCTTCGTGGAACGTTTGTGGGACGTGTACACATTCCGCATACTGCACTTCCCCGTGTGCGCAGCGGCGATGGGATTGACATACGGCGATACCTGCACACTCACATTAAATTACTGCACACTCACATTCCCTACCCCATCATTCACTCAACAACATATGATATTTCTATACAATAAGGTTCCTTTCCTTTACCACATGATTATACCATGTTTGCCATAGTTCACACTTACTGCATCACAGGTTCACAACATAACCAAGTTCCAAATGTGCATCTCATTAACAATCCACTTAGCATACACATAACTACTACATAAACCTCACTCCCCATACTAGGCACTACCCTCAGTACATTTAATACAGCTACAATTACCTAACAACGACCCCTCAACTACCGTGGTATACATGACATAGACCTGTGGCATACATATAGACCCATACAAATACAATTCACAATAACAACAACTTCAACACCAAGCACACACTACTAACACCTTAATAACATTTACCACCAACTACGACGATATGCATCTTCTACACCCAACTACTAGTCTACGTCTACCCATCTCGGTGTACACCATGTCTGTCGTACGATGTGGTCATATTCTTACGCATAAAAGTTAGCTTCTTAGCAGTACTGTTGCTGTTGTGAATGGCAATTCACCACGTACATAGGTCCACCACGACATCATCTACTACCTACCAAAGTATTACATGCAGCTTTCTGGGTATTCCAATATGCGTGCACAGAAACTGAAGCACACTTTGTCAGGAAGGCAGCCATACAAATTAAAGCAAGTATTTTCCCATCTACATATCAGAACATCATCCACACCCCCACCAACATCTGCAATTCTTTTTTTTTTTTTTTGGTGTGTGTAAATTTAACACAATCGCAACCATAATCACTTACGTAGAATTCCATCTTCCTTAAAGCCTTCATGGCCTCCACACGCGTTCTTCCCAGGGGGTGGTGGTCCTACTGCTTCTCGTCCTCTACAAACCCTGTTCCTCTTCAACTGCCATACAACCACCGCGCGATTAGCTTCCCTCCGCCGCAATGCACTTTCTCTTCCTTCCTTTCCCATCTGTTCTTCATCTTCCTTGCTTCTTCTGCTGCTGTTCTTCTTCCCACTTTCTCTCTCTACTGTGCCCTACTCTCTCTCTAGACTTTCGAATTTGGGAGAGGAATTGGGAATGCTGCAGTTCCCAGTGCACAGCTCCTTCTCTCTTAAGCTATAGTGTCCACCAAACCCCCCACTTAACCAAGGGTACTTTGGTGATCTCACTTTACTTCACATTTTTTCCCAACTCATTTTTCCTCCAAATTCAACACCAACTTGTTGTTAAAAAAAAAAAACTTTGTTGCCCCCATTTAAAGTATTACTGCCGTGTCAATGTCCCATTTCGATTTCTGTATTATTTGTTCATTTGTTCACTTTGAGGGAGAAAGCATGCGCATGCGAGCCTCCAATGAGCCCAGCCCACTCGTGTAGTTCACATTACACGAAATCCAAATAGAGGGAGAACTGAAATGTGTGCCGTTCACCTTCTATATTCCACGAAATTGAATAGAGGGAGGCTTGGAAGTGTTCCAGCCTTTTAAATATTAAATAAATAACACAGAGGGCTGATCATCTTTTGGCCTTTCATTATTAGCATCTTTTATGAGCGTCCAGCAGTCCTCAGAATGGAAGAAAATCTCACGGCCTCGTAAATATATTCAAATGATGTTTGGGATTTTGGAATTGAAAATTAAAATGACTTCGCTGTCATTGCAGTTCTAGCTAGACATTTTAAGGATGAACATACTTATCGGATGAATTCTAAATTAGGCCATATTCGACAAAAATTAACTGTTAAGGTAGCTGATAGAGGTTCATATAGCGGATAGTTGTTCAGGTAGCGGATAGCATTTCTAATTTAGCTTTTAGCGGATAGATATTTAGATTAGCGGTTGAAACTAATGTGTTCGGTAAATTTAGCTGTTATGCCAGGTGATTAATGTAAATTGACATAAAAGGATATAAATAATTTCCGACGATAAAATTTTTAAAGGATATTTTTTGTTAAAAAATATGAAACGCTATTTTTAAATGTCAAATGTTAATACTATTAGCTTTTCAAAAATGATGTTTAAAACGTTAACTACTACTTGAAATGCTAGTCAAAATACTAGTTTACCGAACACTAAAAATTAACTAATTAATATATTGATCTCGTCAAAACACTGAACGCTACCCAAAACGCGGTTGCCGAACACGGCCTTAGTCTGAATAAACAAACTCCAAATCAAACTCAATTTAATAATTGAGTAAAAAATAGAAATCCAATTTTATTTATCATAAATTGAAATTAACAACTGTGTTTCTTGCAAAACACTGTGGCAACTATTTACGTTAACCTCAATACAAATGAAAAGACAATCACGAAATTGCTTCAATATTTTCTTAATGGGACGGGCCTGTTTTTTCGTTGGTCTTTTCCAATTTAATCAACTTCAACACACTTCAACCAAATTTAACCCACCTCATTCAAAATTGTATTCTCACTATTTTAACCAACTTCAAAAAAATATACCAACTTTAATCTACTTTAATCCACTTCAACCTACTTTAACCTACTTTAACCCACTTCAACAAAAAATACCAACTTCACCTTTTTACAAATTCTAATGTACGAACGAAAAAAAGGCCCGAAGTAGGATGAAAATATGTACCAAAAACTGTAATTTATTAATTTTTTTATAAAAGAAAAACACATGTCTTGTAGCTGGACATGCTACAGTTTGTTTCTGCATTTTCAGAGGTGTATACTATTATTTACCGAGATTATATAAGAAACAAAAATTTACATTGAGCAGCTTTCTAATCCACTCCTAAATTAGTGGATTATGTCATCACTCAAATCGAAGTATTGGCTCCATTTTTAAAAATTTACGTAATCTGGTTCAGGAATGTCTACCATCCACCACAAGATTACCAAAACAAAATTTCATCATGTTATTTGAAATAAATATCCCTTTCCTTTTAATAATTATTAATTTTTGTAGGAAAAAATTATTAATTTCAAAAAATAAATCAAATAAAATCACACAGATTCCATGCATCAACTAAATCAAAAAAAAAAAAAAAAATCAACACCAATAAAATGTTATGAGAATCAACCATAATAAGCTGACTTCCTGATAAATATCGTGGAGCACCAAATAATTCAATAACCCCTTTAAGGATTAGGAACATATTGATACTACCAATTCAGAATTCTTTTTAGAGAATATTTTGTAAATATGTTTGATTTCAATGCTATTGTTTGATTGAGTTTTCTCTAATATAAACTTCATGTTTTCTATTAATATTTAATTTTATTTATTTTTACCATTAAACATCCCATGTACAAATATGGGTACAAACTAGTTAATGATAATTTGATTTAATTAATTAGTGGTAAGATGAATATAGGAATAATTATGTCGGTCAAGAACATTAAAAAAATGATCATTATTATAAGGGGGCACAATTATTTAAAAAAATTGTCGCCCTTATATTGATAATTGCACGCTAGAGTGTAAACCATTATAACGTAATTTTTTGCTTAATATTTTTTGAATGTAATATATATTAGAGTCTTATTCAGCAAAATATCATATGTTCTAATGAATCTTAATGACCCTTATAATAAATTCTTGTGTAATATGCCATGCAATGCCTTGTTAATTATAACTATTTTATATTAATTCATTAATTAATCGATATCCCATTAATATCACATTTCTCAAGATAAACGCTTCTCTATAAATTTTGTTCTTTCGTTGTCATGCTATTCATTGGTAAGTCGTAAAATTAAAACTGTGTTAATGGATGAAGATTGTTCAAACAAGTAATCTTACAGCTCCTCTGGATTGCAATTTGTTCAAACAAGCAATATTGTCTTTATAACTGGGGTTAAAATGTTGATTAAATCTTTTTGACGTTACTATCGGCCTGTTCTTTTCGTAGGTAAATTGGAGTAGGTAAATTGGTGAAGTGGTTTGAAATAGGTTAAGATCGGTTGAAGTAGGTTAAAGTGGGTTGAATTTTTTTATGTGATAAATTGAACTTGGTTAAAATAGTAGAAGTGGATTAAAGTAGGTTGAAGTGGGTTAAAGTTGGTATTTTGAAATTTACCTACGAAAAAAAACAGGCTTTAGTTTATGTTAAATTGTATTTTGTTTTCTTATGTTATTAACAAAATATTTTGACATTTATTTTTGTTTAAATAAGATCTAAAGTTTGAGTATTAAATAAAGAGAATCTATGATTAGATTTCTAACCTTTATGAGTTGAGGGTAGCTCGACTTCCTTAAAATGAAAGATTTCAGATCCCTTCAAAAAAGTAACTTTGATGATCGATAAAGACTGTAGTAATTGGTCACATTGCAGTTTCTTCCATTGTTTGTTGTACTTGTACAGATACAATATTATCATTCCGTAAAAATTGAAAAAAAAAAATGAGAAAAGGAAAAGAAAGGGAAACAAAAAACCTTAAAATTATAGACCCGGAGTTCACCAAGTATTAGTTAACATCCCTCCCCTAATGTATGCCGCATCATTCATATATCCCAGCTGGGTTTTCAATAATAAACCCATTACTGAAAACTTGATTAGCGCAATGTAACTGTCATATAACAAGATGCAAAATCAAAGCTCTGTATGAACAATGCGCTCGTCTACTGATTCCCCAAGCTGGGTGATTTTTGCTTCAGTGAAGCTGGAATAATCTTTGTCTTCACAGGTAAGGCAATCAGCAGGGGGATTGATGATTCCGAACCCAAAACCAGTGGCAGCGTTGCAGTATGTCTCGGCTGTACCATCCTCCTTCTGCAAGTCGATATTGTTCAGCACGATGTTCTTGCAGGGTACTGCATCACTGCAGGCAAATTTCATGGCTTCCTTGCTCTTTGTGGTTCCAGTAATGTTTCGGTACATTATCTGACTTATTTGTACTGCAGATGTCTGGTGAAACAGGAAATACAGTAGAATGAACAATTAAATGCTGGTCATGTTAAACCAAACTAGCACTCCGTAGTACTACTTATCATTGAGTTCCAAGAGTTTGTTTCGTTGCACCTAAAAGATTTGAAACTTTTTTTTTGGGGGGGGGGGGGGGGGTGCTTTACCAAGTTGTCACAAGGATTGGGAGAATCACAATAGAATTGGTCGATAATTATAGGGTTTGCAACATCCTCCATCATCACATTTTCGAATCGTACTGCTTTGACATAACCAGAGCCTCCCTGCAATAAAATAGCAAAGGGGGAAATTAGAAAATGGCACTGACAATAGTGGAAAGGACTTGAGAATGCATCAAGATCAATACCCCCCCCCCCAAAAAAAGCTCACTCACACACAAAACAAGGTGTCCAGTTTCATAATCTCCTATGAATTAGATTACCTGCCAAGTCTTTATCCTTACGCCGTTTGTAGCATTCCTTATGAATGCACCACTCAGGACAACTTTTGAGACGATACCTGTGGAATTATTCTTACCGAGACTTCCTATGCTGCAGCGGTAGAACCAAATGGGTGAAGACAGAACAGTGAAATTTAATATGTACATCTCGAAGACTCCAACAAACTTAACACTCGAACTGGAACATCTCTTTGTCGGAAATACCTGATTCCATGTCCAGGACCACAATATATTGTTTTCATCTTGATAGTTGAACTGGCATTGACTATGGAAATGCAATCATCCCCTAGTATGAAAGAGCAAATGTTTAGTAAAGTATTTAACTGCTGAGTGTAAACCACACCAACCCAACAACTAGGATCTTGCCTAGATAGGGTCTTCTATGCCATCTATTACAAATTGCTCCATGCATCACTAATCCTGTTCGCACACTACATGGATGCTCTTGCCATGTGACAGTTTTTAGATACTCTTTTGACTAAAGAACAAGATTTCCCTTTTCATTTGAAAAACCGTCTCTTGTGAGCAAGATGATGGCAATATGTACATACAGAGCAGATCAAAGTTGAAATATACCTGTTCCAATTTTACAGTTCAGGATAACAACATTGGTTGATTCACTTATGTGTATACCATCAGTATTAGGACTGTCTCCTGGGGAAGAAATTAGCATATTGGACACCCGCACAGCATCAGAACGGGAAATAACGAAATGCATCTGTTGGCTATTCTGAATTGTTAGACCTCTAATCCTTATATTGGAGCTTGAATATATGGTCAATGCCTGCAGCAATCATGATCTAACCATCATATTCATGGAATTATGCATCCTCATATAGCTTGTTGAAGTTACTACGACTATAAAGCAGGGAAAAACTCCCAAAAACAGAGTAACACTTACTGTGGGTGCTCCTTTACATGGCTGCAAAGCATGGAAAGCAGGAAGACAGCATATGAGTCAGTATACAAAGCACATTGCGATCAAGTCGATTAATCAGCAATTTAGAATTTAAAATGATATCAGAATAATTACATTGGTCCTATTTTTTTTGCAGGACGCTGCCCACCATTTGCTGCCTGAGCCATCTATTACTCCGCTACCCTGGAAAGTAACCCCAGTCAGGTTGGAAAAGTCCAACCAGAGACGGGGTAAACTTGGATCCCAGTTCTCAGGCTCCCCAGGTGCAACTATTGTCCCATCAATCTGCATTACACACACACAATTGTCAGTAAAGAAATCCCTCTGATAAGCAACAGACTGACTCATAGTGAGATTAGAGCAACTTCGAAGCCAAGATAACACGATCAGAACATGGGTATCAATATGTCTTTTTTTTAAAAAAAAAAAAACATTACCTGGACTGTTAATCTTCTAGCACATGGCCCTTTAAATCTTGTTGCATTAACAAGGTAATGATGCCCTTCAGGAACCAAGAAGACTGACTTTGGTCTAGTGCAGGCTTGGTTCCATGCACTTACAAAGGCCTGAAATTTTGGCAGATGGGAAAGAAAAAAAGCTATATCACAGTCTGATCAAACTAGCGAAGCAAATATAAAATTGATTATTAAAGGAAGTGCCCTGCTATTTTAGAATCACCTGGGTATCATCGGTAACTCCATCTCCAACAGCACCAAAGCTATTGACATTCACAAGATGGTGTCCACTGCGTTCAGTGCTCCATGATGACATTCCAAGATCTTCTATTTCATCCTCTACATAAATGTCAAGGCTCTCAAGTTCTCCAAGCATGGAATTTTTTTCACGTAGCCCATTTTCTGCAATGCCATGAACTGTGATCAACAAGCTAAGGAAAATAACAAGGACGGCTTCCATAACTCCTGACACTATTTGATTCAAGAGATTAACAGACTTTGATAAGCTATGAGTACTTGGGCACACAATGGGTTTTAATTTATATGTACATATTATCATTCAAGGTAAAGGGATTTGTGGGAATTTTATCTTCACTTGAAAGTATATGAAGGGGTAACACTTTCTCCATGCCCACACTTCAAGTATAAGTGACACTTGTATCACAGATCTTTGCTTTACTCTTAAATCAATGCATTAAAGACTAACTAGTCAAAAAAGGTTCGTCTGCTCTCAATTAATTCAGGTAGTGCTCCAACTGCATCAGAACTTTTCAAGTATGATACTCTAGTTATATTTTTGGCAATCCAACGCCCAAACACTATAGAAACGCGTCTGATGTGAACAGATCAGTTGTGAAGTAGCAGAAATGGATAAATTAAAGAAGATATTCAGTTATGAGGTCAACCTTATAATTAAATCTTAGTCTTAAAAACTACAACAACCCCTAGGATGTTACTTGCCAGACTGCCTAAGACTTTACAAACCTTTCTTTATCTAGAATGATCCAACCCTTCAGGCCAATTGAAAGCAGTTCTCAGCCATACAAATGCATCTTCAAGTACAGCATGTCATCGTATCGCTAATGAAGTGCCTTGCAATGATGGTCTAGTGTGGCTTCTTCATGGGGCTATGAGAATCCACATTGATAAATATGAAACTGAGATACCATAATCACTTCTCTAAGTTTTCTTGGTAATGAGAAATCTCTCTATCGCATCAGCAATCCAGAATCTCCTATTTCAAAACAGAACCGTGAAGTCCCCAGATGGGCCTCAGGTTTCCCAGGTTCAAGTTCTGCAAGCGTTTCAACACCGGTTTCCTACTACTCTCTTTCGCGCATCTGACAGTTTCTTTGCAAAGAGCACTGCCAGACAGAATCATGAGTTTCGTATATCACCCCTGCAACAACCTAAGATATCGAGCACAGCTGACTGATGCCTCCAGTCTGAGATTATCTCTTAAAACCCATCTCCTTCCTCTCCTTGTACTGAATCCTGAGCTGCTGGAACCTGTCAAGACTCACAATATTACTCTATCACGTTTGTAACTCACATATGATTCGTCAATGCGAAGCAGACTGATATTTGGCAATGAGAAAACTTTAAGATCTTGGGTGAATGATAAACTTTAAAGCCATCTTGAATAGGAATGAGTTAATGAACCAGAGACCATAATGTGAGATTCCAACTTGATTCATCACAAGAATCCAAGAATCTGCACAAGTATACAAAACTGGAAAAGATAACCTGCCATTGTTTTCAATCTGGTCGACAAGGAGACTCCAGCTCCACTTCCCTGATCCACCATGAGTTTGAACCACTCAAGCACCTCTCCAACAAAACGAAAGTGCAATGATGATGTCGATGAGGCATTGCAACACTCCCCAGTAATCTCAGGAGAACCAGACTGCATTAGTAACAAACAGATTTGGTTCAACCAACTCAGCCATGATAACACAGGAATGCAACTGTTCACTTTTCGTCAAGAAATTTCTCATTACAGCAACCCCAAGTTAAATACCAAGCCACGAGCTCATTGATTCCAGCCAATCAGTGTCAATTCTCGGACATGGAGAAATGTGGAAATCTCCGATACTTTCAATACATAACTCGTCCGGGTCATTTGAGCAATATTTCCATGTGCGTTTGATTTTTACTTGGAAAGATTTTTTTTTCTTTTTTAATAAAAATATCCTAATTTATGGCAAAGTAAAATAATTTGATTATTTTTTTTCATTCATATGTATTATTGTATCAATTAACATAACCGCGACTATCTTATAATTAATTATTAGTTATTAACATAGAAACTTCACACTTAAAATACTTTATCAAGTTTGTCCAAGCATGAAGGGCCTTTTTTTTGAAAGGTGGAAAATGAGGCCATGTTAAAACTATAAGAAATTAGAAAAAAATTAGAAACAATTAAACAGAGGATGCCTTTAATGTTGAAAAAAATAAGAACAACATTGAGTACATGGACTGATTCATTAGATATTCTCCGAGCGTTAAAAGGACAATAAGTTGTCCGACCTCAAAGTTAAAACGCTCTTGGCCAACTGCAAATCATATTGCCAAAGATTTACTGTTACAGGAATTTTCAAAATTAATGGACAATTATAAACATAAAACAACCCTAAACATCTTTCAATAGAAGTGAGTACTCTATCCCAGTGTCCACTCTCAGGCCCTGGAACTTTCAATGAAAGGTGAATACACTCTCACTCTTACACTTCTATCTTCTTTAGTCCTCTATTTTCTCTCTCCCCTGGTCTTCCTGTGAATTGTTGTGTTGCCTCCATAGATGATAATGACCCTGTCCCAAACCCTAGCTCTTTCTTGACTTTCTGCTCCGGTGGTCATTCCTGACTACCCAGGAAAGAAATCAAGAAATTGTTTGTTTTGCTGGTAAAAAAATCATATGGATCCCTTATTTTTATGGGTTTTTATTTCCTGGCTTACATTCATGATACGATCCATTTTATTTCATGGGTTTTCGTTGATTATCTGAGAGCTCTGTATATTGCCAAGTTTTGGTTGTTTCATGGTTTCTAGATCATCACTAATATCAGCAGTATTATTTGTAGTCGCTGCTGTAATTTCGTTTTGTCGAAATGCTACTCATTCGCTTCAATTCTAGTTGTTCTACTACTACAGCAATGTCTACTACTTACCAAAATCCTTCATGGGTCTTTCAAATCTGTAGCTTATCCATGAGCCCGTGTGTTAACATACATTTTAGCATCCTGGAAGTTGGGGCGAGGTTATTCACTTTTTTTTTACGCTCCTGTTTTACAGCAAAGTGGAACCCTTGGTGTTGTTGTTTGTGAAATTCCCATTAGAACTTCCTTGGAGATTGCTGATATGGTTGAAATTTCTAGCAAATTGCTACTATGTCCAGTGCTTTGCCTCTCATGTCTCGGTCTGAACCTTTTTTTTGAGTTATGCGCACTAAAACTAGTGATTCCCTGAATCTTCATTTTGATAGGTTTGGATGTAGCAAGAAATGCGTCAAAGAGCGAACTTAGCACAATTCTGCCAACTTTTCTTCGTATTGGGTTATATATGCATGGTTACTATCCTTTCTTTGTTTGTTTTTTCTTTTGTTTTGGGGATGACGCCGCTGTTTGAAGCCACCTCCTCTATTTTGATTACTCCTTTGCCTTTTGAGCTATGTCTAGTTGTTTATGAGCTTTTTGTACTCTGTTTTATGTCTAATGCCATTGTGAGAGCTTTCACTACTGGTGGTTTCATCTTTCTTTCTATAGTTTTCAGTCATGGTAATATCAGGTTTCGATTCCTTCAAAGCAATGTAGAGTACGGCAATGCTTGCTAGTGGATGTAACTTATGTAGGACAAGGTAGTTCGATCCTTTCATATGTGAGCTTATTAACCATTTTAAGCATTCTTGATGGATACTCTTTGACAACTGATCCCTTGGAAGCAAGATCATACATTTGCAATCTGCATGTAGCTACTAGCATCGAGGATTTTGGTTTTGAAGGGCTTTAGCAGTACTGAGAACTGTGATTCATCTTGGAATTTTAGAAATGGCATAACCTGTGGGCATTTTTGGCAAGTGTTGTGCTATAAACTGTTGTGCATTTATTCATTTATAAAGAAAACTATTTTCGACGACTTTTAAGTACATACCCTAAACTGGTTTTACTTCCGGTTGGCAATGATGAATCATGATCCATGATTATGTACACCCATGTTTCAGTATAGAATCTCCCTTTGAAATTGCTTTATATTTGCGCTAACACACTTCCATGTTGTACAGGGACAGTTGGTAAAACATTGATTGAACAACCTCCGGACGGGACAATGCTGCATTTTCCACCCTTCTGGATTCATATTTGGTAGTTTTGATGATTCATTCCTAATATTGCCTTGAGATAACGGTTCAATTTTTCACTTGTTCCATTTGTTAGCCAATGAATATCTGATGATGCATTCTTGATATAGGCAAACGTACATTAGTTTTGTCATTTGCTGTTGGACGTTTTTTGTGATGGAGAAAATTGACCGATAATGTTTTCTACATATACATGTGCTGACTAATAAAACGAATCATCCTTTTCTTTATTTGTATACATTAGTTTGCATATGTACTTGCTGCATAACTGAGAAAGATAGTTTGTATGTGTTAGTTAAGATTTTGGACAATTGAGAAAAGTGATATCTTAATATGTGCTGAGAGATTAAGCATGCAGAGTTATGAAAGGGATCATTAATCATCCTTTGTGAATTTCTTTCTCTGCACGATTCAAAATGTGACAGTCCGGTGGATTACACCTGTCAATAGGACACTGATGATGAACTTGAAATGGGATTTATTGATCTTCGGAGCATGATCAAGTAAGTTCTTGGGTTCCGAAAAAATCTTTGTTGTTTCTTGCTTTAGAATTTAGATTTCCTTCTTGTCTTCTTAGTAATTCATGATGTGCTGTTGTTTTAAGGTTTATTGTGACCCATTGCTTGTTTGATCAAATGGTAGCTCATGCCCATACTCATCTATTATTACTCTTGGTGTGTGTTGTGACTCCCATGCACTGCACATGCATTTATCATGGAGCTATCTTTGAAGCAAGGACAAATACCATAGGGGACATACTTATTACATATTTAAGAGACTTTTTTTTTTACTAAACATAATTATCTAATGGTATCTAGCTAGCTGCAACAGATATTAAAAAACCAAAACTATAGAAATAGTTAAAAGTCATCATACTTTTATTTAACTCATGATTTCTGGGAAACTTAAAGAATAATAAGCACATCAAACAACTTGATTTTGGCAACATAAGAATGAAAATAGACTAGGTGATGCATGTTGTTCGTGTTGTCATCTATGTTAAAATATCTTGTATTATCAGTCAATGCTCTTCTTGACAGCTAGAAAATTGTTTATGTGATGGGGATGTTGTGTTTTGCCCTTGTAGGTTGTGTCATCATCAAGTTCTTCCAAGCATAGGTGTGATATATCAAACTTTTGCCATGAGTCTGCATCTTGTCCCTAGGTATTACATTGAGAACCCCTTTTCCTCTTGCACCCCCCCCACCCCGGGGAAGCAGTAGAGTTTTTGAACACTGCTGATGGGCATTGTTCAACTTCCCCCCCCCCCCCCCCCAAAAAAAAAGAATGAGTGGAGGCATTTGGCATTTCTCTTGTTATGTTATGTCTTAGCAGTGCCATTCAATCGTGGCAGGACACGGTATGAGTTTGTGATATCCTTCCTCATGCGGTGACTACTAGGACTAACCAATGCTGAGACTATGCTGAAGTTGTTGGGCCATTATTGTCAATAACAAATATGGTAGATTATGGGCAATTATATTCAAAAATACTTCCAATTACTCATCAATAAGATGTCTTCCATGTTTGATACTAATTACTGTGTACGATTTGGTTGACATCTTTTTTAAATATCCAGCGTAGTTGTCACTTGAACAGCTCGCTTTGTTAAATATTTGATGTATTTTCCTTTTTTGGAGGGGGGGTCCTTTTTCATATATGTTGTTTATGTGCCACCAGTACATTTCCTAGTTCAATGCCTTTGGCATATATCAGCAACTTACTAGCATTTAGGCGCAGATTATTCCTCATAATGATGTGGTGCTCGATAATGTAGTTCTAATATATTATAAATGCAGGAGCTTGAAAAAACTGGGGTGAACTTGTGCTTCTAATTTTCTCTCGCATTCTGAGGACAGTTCGGATGACTTTTTCATATGGTAATAATACTTTTGCAGAGGATGAGGTGTGTCTCCGATTGATGTTCTAAGTGCCCTACTTGAATGTAGACCAACTGATGTTCTTCGATGTCATATATAGCTTGGCACATCAAAAAGGATCAGTTTTGTTCAATTAAGGTTGAGGATCATTTCTTTGATTTTTACTACCATATTCTTTTGGTTTTTTTTTTTGGGGGGGGGGGATTCTTCCATGTTGCCATTGTGAAAACCAGATGAATTAAAAGAGGGAAGAGAAGCAAACCAAAGAGTAGAACTTTCATATTGTCAAGTCATATTTTTGTCAAGTCACAGCTTGTGTTCTAATAAGTTTTGCTTCCCCACCAAACATTCAATTTAAGATAACTAGTTTTGCTTTGCGGGGAAGCAAAAAACTTTCCATTGACACAGACAGGGAATTCTCTTTTCTGGTTGACATGGGTTAGCAACTTGAGGATGCTTTAACTGCTATATAGAGAAATATGGTAAAACAGCCATAATTGTTTTATACTAGTCAAAATAGTATTATTCTTTAAGAGAGTTTTCTCTTTGTTAACATTTCTTTGTTTTCTTTAATTTATGTTAAATTGCAAAAGGGTGCTTGTTGTCTCAGGATCTGATATGGAAACAGCAAAGAGAACTACTCCTGAGCTTACAGAATTATCAGAATCTTCTGGCACAGTGAAGAGATCATTACCAGCATATGCTGTATTGGTGAAGACGAGAAAAATTAGTAGTCCCACAAGCTATGGCAGGTTGCCATCAGGTCCATCAGTAAAGCTAACCTCTAGTGAAGGTTATTGACTCAATCTTCCTAACCCAATGATTGGATTTTGGCTACCCGGCATGACTTTGCTTAAAGAGAAGTTCTTAATGAAGCCAGGTGGTGCTCTTATTTCTACTGTGAGAATGCCGCTCTTAATCAAAGGGAGTATGGGCTCAGATAAGCTTGGTTTCTGTATGATATGCCCCCTTAGTTTGTTGATACTGGGCATCTTTCACCTGCAAGAAAAACGGATACATTCACAACCTCCCAATTTAGAATCCGTGTATGCTCCTTCCCATTCTACCAAAAACAATGCATGAAGCACTACCAGCAATCAGGAAGTGGTGGCCTAAGTGGGATAACAGTACAAAGCTGAATTGCCTTCTGACTTGCATTGGCAGTGTCCAACTGACGGGCAGGATAAGGAATCGTGTGGGAAAATGGGATTTTGAGCCTCCTGAGTGTCACTAGAAACGTGTAATTGAGCAGTGCAAGAAGTGGAATCTGGTTTGAGTTGAAAAGAACAAGGTCGCTGTGTTTGAACCGGATGAAATGGAGATGTTATGGGAGTTCCCAACCAAGCACACGAGAGGTGGTGGTTTTAGCAGATCTGATAGATACAAAGCCTTGGGCAACTTCTTTCAGGTTTGGAGCCCTTGTTTGTTCTCTATGTTTGGATACTTATCTTCTGTTTGTTTCATATGGCCCTCATCCCCTGTTTGTCAATTGGTATCTTCTTGTTCTTCCTTGTTTGTTTGTTGCCTGACTCTTCTCAGAAATTCTTCATTTAAAATGCTTAGGCCTTTGAAGACCTGCTTAACAAAGCTGACACAAACCTGATTCCGATTCTATGTGATCTGAAACGTGGCTTTGACTGCACACCTAAACGGAGTACAATCTCATTATGAACTGCACCAGACCTCACCTGAGACACCAACAGCCCAAACATGCAACCAACCCTAAATTAATCCAACTATAACCCAATTGAAGGACAAGAACTTATTTGCCAGGTCTAAAGAAGGGACTGAAAATGTTGGACCCTAAGAAGCTGGCCTTACCTGATAGCCAACCCAGAACAAGACCAGCCCAGGGGCCCAGACTTGGGCAAAACCTAATCTAACCTGAACCCTCATTCACTCAAAGGGATGCAGCCAGAACAATTCCAGGCGCCCAAAGTTGACAGTAGTAAGAGCTAATCCAAACGTGAACCCAACTCAAATGATTTGTTTGGCAAGTCTAGGTCACCTACAAGCCTGTGCTTCAGTGTTTGCTAGTGCATATTCTCATTTACAGTGGCCTCTTATTGTTGTTCTTCCTTCTTTCCTCTCCCCTGTGTGTAACAAAGTATTAGCAGTCATCTACTGGTAAGTGGATTAACATCCTTATAAACCTCTTCAGTTTTAGGTGGACACTGCTTTTCATGATTCTGAGTTTTGAAGCCCATGTTTCCTCTTCTCTGGCATTGGCAGGGCTGAAGTTGCACCCTATGACCTAGGGATCCCTTGAGGAATGCACTTTTTGTGGAGATGTCATCTGTCAACCGAAAATCCTGCCGGATTGGTGGAAGCAGGATCAGAAGGGCAAACTCATCCATGTTGATGATGTTCGAAAGGCGGATGACTCCTGATAGAATGTCGGATCAAGGAACTAAATAGATTTGGTTTGGTGATTGGCGGAAGCCTATGCAACAACCTTGCTGGGGAAACAGAAGACCCCGAGATGACCTCGCGGTCTAACACTCTTCTCTCTTCTTTCATTATTATCGAATTCCTAGAAGATATTCGTGCCTTTGTGAGAGGGAGGTAGCTGAAATTCGCTCTCTTATGACGGCGCGAGCACGTTTAGAATTCGATAGTAGTAAAAAAAAGAAAAAAGTGCTCGCCCTCAAGGCCGTCTCGAATTCTTATATTTCCCAGCAAGGTTGTTGCATGGGCTTCCACCAATCACCAAATCAAATCGGTTTGGTTTCTTGCAATCTCAAAATGAACCTAAGCTTATTATGCCAATAATGTTGTTCCACCACCGAAGCTGAAAAATGACATGAAAGGGGGCCAAATGAACATGCAAATTTTGGCCCCCTTTATGTCATCTTTTAGCTTCTCCCTGGTTTGGTTGAATATAGATATTAGAGCTCGTTTACAAAAGGATTACAGTTTGTTTAAAATTCAAATCTGCCCGTGTAAGACATTGAGTAAATGTGTTTTCTTTTTCTGGTTTGTGTAGTTTTTCTAACCATTGTGGACTAGATTTTTACGTTATCGCTAGAACAAGTAGATTGGCTCCCATAATAATAAAGCGCGTTTTAAATGAGTATGTATGAGTCGTATGATTGTGTATGCATGTATGCTTTGTTGATAAAGGGTCAATTTTGTATAAAATTTGACCGTTGTGGTTATGAAATTCCAAGTTCCACTGGATTGTGGCATTGGGAAAGTTGGGGTTATTCACTGAGTTTCTCTCCATTGTAAGCTGGCTACTCTTTGCATGTGATTAGAGCTGGGTAATGTGTCATGTTTGGTCAGGTTTATGTTTGTGTACAATTTAAACGGGTTGAAAACTTTCGAACCTGAACTTGACCTATTTAATCAATGGATTGAAAAGGTTCAACCCAAGTCGCTTAACATTTAAACGGGTTGACCTAAATCTAACCCGTTTAATTAAACGGGTAAAACAGATTAGCTTCGAGTTATCCATTTTATCCACCAACCTATTTAATTGCAACACAATTTTCAACCCAGAGATAATTTACCAAACAAATTGCCTATTTTCCAACCTTTTAATGTATAACTGCTTTCAAAGGTACACCAAAATAGCAGCTAACTTATAGGCTCTAGCATATTCAAAGCCTATTCCCGCAAAAGAGTCAACAACAATATAACTTTACGGCCTAAAAAGTTCACACAAACCAACTACTTAAGTTACAAACTATGTTCAAGTCAAGTCTTAAACAATAACAAATAAAGTTCAAATTGTTTGAAATTCTGAATAACATAATCGGCAAGTTAACAACCAACAAGTCCATAAAAGAGACCACAAAACCTAATTCCCACAAAAAATGTAAACGATAAACGATAAATGATAAATAAACGATACACGAGTTGACCTATTTAATCCGTTTAATTAAACAGGTCAAATAGGTATTTTTTCGTGTTGAGATTCTCAACTTGAACTTAACCCAATTAATTAAATGGATTTGCTTTGTCCACCCATTTAATTAAACGGGTTCAAACTTCATACCCAAACTCGTTTAACTTCGTATCGGGTTTGGGTCGATAATCGTGTCGGGTCAGCTTTTTTCAACTCTACATATGATGGTCATACAGTATTCTACATGATTTATTTTCAGCCAGTACATGTCAAAATCACATGGAAGTGTTGTCACCTATGATAGTAAACAAAAACAAAATTAGGAGGAAAAATGTTATCCTGGTCTACTTGTTATTGTATGTAACAGTAATGTGGAAAACATATGATGCCATGCAAAAAATAATTTCTGGAGGGGAAGTCATAATCTTTTAGATGAACATTTAATTCTTTTTACCACACATATGATGCCCTGCAAAAATTAATAAAAACAACTAATATCCTCATTTGTAACTTCATTATTTTTTTGGGTGGGGGGGGGGGGTTGTGTCCAAAGACTCCGAACAATCTAATTGGAAGCTCCATTGATGAGACCTTATTAAGGTAACACATAGATAAGGGGAGACTAAGAAAAGGAAAATCTCTTATGCGTGTGGTGAGGTTGAAAGTTGAAACTCCACACCTCCGCTAACAGTGTGACATGTAGGTCACTGGTCATACTAGTTGCACAAGCATGAGTATGTAAAAATACTAATTTTGCATGATAGTTACGAATCAACTGAGATTATATTATAGGAACATTTTAAAATCTTGGGAGAATACTGTCCTTTTATAATGGAAATACTATAATATATAGCAGAGTAAAATTTTTGAAAATTATCTTTTTCAGTTGCCAGTATTATTGTAAAAATTAATATAACAATTAGTATTTTATAATTTATTATTAATTATTAACGCAAAAACTTCAAAATCATTTTCAACTGTAATACCTTATTATTTGTATGTAATCAATATGTTGGCATAAAAAGTGGCATAGAAAGTTAACATAGGCAATGCTTGAATCTCAATTTTTATCACCAACTTTTAAATACCTCATCACCTAAACTGACATAAATATTTAGACCAAAATATTTTTTAACCATTTTGTTGCTTAATGGTCTCTTTTATTTATATTATTAGCTGTGAATATGCTCAAAGCCGTCTTGTGTATCTTACTTATTGACACTTATCTTGAATTTTATCAAATGATTAAAAAAAGGTACATTATACTTTTTGATAGGTCAAGAATTTTGAGTAAATTCTTTTCAACTCGAATGAAAAGCGAAAAGAAATTGGAAGAAATTGAAAAGAAATAGAACAACCTAGAAGTAGGTAATGACCACAAAAATATTCTGTATTAAGGGACAAAGATGAAAAGAAAAACCCTAAAACTTTCAATAAAAGGTGAATACTCCATTACTTAATCAATTAGGATACAATTCCACACCACCCCGACCCTAAAAGAGGAAACGACGCGTCTCTACAGTCTTTTGGTTTTCTTCCCTCCTCTTCTCTCTCCCTTCCCCTGCCCCTGTTTTCATGGTCTGGGCTCAGGTGATCTCACTCTTTACGAATATCTGCTTAGTGTTCTACTTGCTCTCCCTCCCCCCCCCCCCCCCCCAAAA
>JAKOGI010000218.1:0-15000 GCA_029747015.1 Carnegiea gigantea
TATATACACACATATATATATACATATATATATATATATATATATGTCTGTATGTGTGTGTGTATGTATGTGTGTGTGTGTGTGTGTGTGTATATATATATATATACAAACACACACACACATATACATATACATATATATACATATATACACACACACACACATATATATATGTCTTTGTGTATGTGTATGTGTGTGTATGTGTGTCTGTATTGATAAATAGAGAGATTAGAAGCTTAGAATCCTTAGAAAGCAATGAGACGGGGTGACAAAGAGAGTTAGAAAGGCGCAGAGGTTGATCCAAAAAAAAAAAATCAAACCTTATTTGTTGATTTTGATCGGCAGCGTGCATTAGAAGTGAAAAGGGTGGCGATGAGGGGAGTCGCTGGGTGCTTGGCTATGATCTATGTGCTGTGGTAGCATGGCTAGGTGCTAGGGTTTGCCAAGGGGGCATCTGAGGCTGAAAGTCGAGAGTCGAAATGGGCGTGAAAATTGTGAAATGAAACAACAAAGAAAGCATTTTTATATGAAATAGGAAGACCTGGTCGAACTACGAGTCAGCCGGTTCGAACAAGTTTCCCAATTTGACTGGGTTTGGTCTGTTTTTCCCGGTTCAACCATCAGAATAGTTTCTTTGTTTGTTCAGACTGCAGCTATGATCAGTTCGACCGACCAGTCCGAGCTGATTTTTGTAACCATGCCACATACACTCTCAAGTATACTATATTCCAGCACCCAACTTTGGTATACCCTATTAACATTTTCGTATCCTTTGATATGCTATTTGCTTATCAAAAAACAATAAAGTTCTATTGCCATCTTTGAAAGTGCAAAAGCTACTAAATCACCCTAGAGGACGGTAAATAGGGTGATGATCAAAATCGCAATTTAATCAAAATAAAGTGCGGAAAAGAAATGTGGACAAAACACAAGCGAATTTTTTAAAGAGGTTGGGCCTCAACAGGCTTAATCGCTGCCTAGAGTTCCCTAACTCTAGGATTAACCCGAATCTTTATTAGGAGGGATGATTACAACTCTAGAGTATACCTACTCTAAGTTTCAAGATCCAAGTTGACACCCTCAACAAGCCTTGGTAGAGTTGACCCTTCAACTTTATAATCCCATCTAAATACTACTTGAATAACTCAAAGAACAATAGCAAATTAAAGCTCAATCAATACAATAAGAGAGTGTGTTTGAGTATGCCAATGAATGCTTGTCTTGCTTGGTATCTTCAACTCTCAACCATCTTGCATATTTATAGGCAAGGCTTGGAGAAATAGAAGGAAAGTAGCCGTTATGCATATCCAAAATTCAGCTTCAGTTCAAGGCCTTGAATGGCAGTTCAGTACCCTTGAAGATTACACAATCTAGCTAGTAACAGGTAGTTGATCCAATTGGCTGATTTGCAACGACTAGCATATCTTTTGCTTACTTAAGATCTTCTTGAGCTGCTTTGTAGGCCTTCCATATACAAGGCAAATATCAACCATTTAAATATTGAATCTTTGTTAAGAAAGGTCAAATATTTGCTAATTTTGGCTCCCTAATAAAGTGATATATTTTGTCTCATAATATCATAGTCAAATTTGAATTACAATATTATATTATAAAGATCACATATTCAAATTTGAATACTAAAATATTTCTAAGATATTATAATACCTTATACAATAAACATAATATGTTATTTGATAAACATACTAATTTACCAACTCCTTTTTGTCTTTCATCAAAACATATTCATAAAATACACTGTAAGCTTAATAAAGCTAACAATCTCTCCCTTTTTGATAAAAGACAAAACTCTACAGATATCATGAACTTATGCATGGATTCATCAAATAACCAAATTAGCTTACCATCATCTTTCTCCCCTTTTTTGTATTTCATCAAAAATGTTGCATAAGAAGGGGAAATCCAAAATGCATGTTTCATATGCAATACCTATGACCTTACACTTAGTACCTTCAAACCTATCCAATAAGAGCATTAGTACTAAGAAAGAGGATTCAATATTAAATAAAACATATAGCCATAGTAGCATTTCAAGATCATATCCCAAACTAAACTAACTCCACCTTTAAAAAATAAATAATCAAGATTATGGTAAAATAATATAAATATTCCTTATGGAGATAGACAATAACATTGATGCAAACACTAAGCATAAAATTTTGTGCAACAATTCGGTATGATGTTTAAAATATTAAGCAAGCATAATAATATGTCACATGCCATGAAAAAATATGATGGTTATTAATCATATCATGCTTACCTTCTAAAAATAATTGAGCAATTTAAAATTTGAAAATCAAAATTTGTCAACTAGGAAGTAAATCATGCAAAGGAATTACATCACCTAATACATTACCTGATTGGTAGCGTTTTAACATCGACACGAGCAAAATGACCAAATTATTCTCCCCCTTTGACTTTCATAAAAAATAAGAGGAACTTACAACTATGTCGTTTCATACACGTAAAGTAAAAATAGAGTAAAACCAAATTTAAAACAAAGTGGAAAGAGTGAAGCAAACTAAGTGAAGTGAGGCTGAGTTGGGGGTAAATTAAAGTAAGAGAGAGAAAGAGGAGGACACGCGTGGGTGATAAAGGAAATTTGCTGCCCAAAATAATTTCCCAGCAAAAAATGAGTCAATTAGGATTTTGGAATAAAATTAGCAAATATCATACTATTTTCAAGATTAACAAAAATTGAGACAGATTTTAAAAAAAATCCACGTGCCCAGAATGAAAGAAAGTATATCAGATTGCCTTCTAATTCCATTGGGTATGAACCAATTGATTTATTTGTATCAATGACCCATAGTTAAGGCCTTGAAAGTGAAGTTCAAGCCCTTAATTTGATCATATTCAAAATGTTTAGCTTCTACCTGTAGTTCAAACCCTTGAACTGTAATTTAAGACCTTAAATTTCTTGACAGTGATGATTGTTTTATTGGTTTGTCCTGCAAAAGCTCATAAATATAGTTAGTACTTAGAGAGGGCTCCCCCTCAATTTATGCAATAATATAATTTAATCATCCCCCTTTAGTCAAGACAATAAATCAAATCTTTGTAGCCACGGCATCGAGTTTGAGTCCAACGTTGTTTTTGATCAAGTTTTTTGGTCTTGTTCCTTTTGGTACCCAAACTTGAATTATTGTGTTGTTTGTCTTTCTTAGTGGACATGAATAAGAAATGTGTCCGTTTTTCAAGCAATAATTGCATGTGATTTGTGATTTGTTTTTGGATGTCTCTTTAATAAAGAAGTTTTTGTATACTTTCTTCTTGTTTAAGGGATTGTAGCCAATACCTTCTTTATTAAAGGACATTCTTTGCGAACTAGGTAATTTGTCCAAATTGTCCTGACCTTTAGTGAATTTCAAAGCTACTTTTTCAAAGGCTCTATATTTGGATTGAGCTTCCTGCTTTTCTTTTTCAAGATGTTCAATCTTTAGATGTAGATCATCCTTTTCTCTCTGTAACACTTCTTTTTCAGAGAGCAAATTATGATTAGTCTTCTTGAAGGTTTTTATTGTGGACAAATATTGTTGTTCACACTGAATGCATCTGATTAATGCTTGGGCTAATTCATCATTTGAAAATTCAAGAAGGTCAGAATAGTCTACCTCATCCAAGTTTTCAAGTTCGGTTTCTTGAACGTTATTCGCCATAAGGCACAGGTTCGCCACTTCTTCTTCTTTGTCACTGTCACTGGAGTCACTATCACTCCATGCGGCAATCATGGCTTTCCTGAATTCCTTCTTGGCTTTATGCTTACGTTTTTCAGCTTTCCTTTGCAAGACTGGACAATCTTTTACAATATGTCCTGGCAAACCACAACCAAAACAAGGACCCAGGTTAGAATCATTTTTGTTGTTTAGAAATTTCGTACCTTTTTAGAACTTCTCATTTTTGCTTGATGATGATCTCTTTTTGTAGAACTTCTTGGGATCAAATTTCTTTGATTTGAACATTTTCTTCAATCCTTTAGCAATTGTTACCATAGTATCTTCATCCTCTTCGCTTGACTCTTCTTCCGAGGAAATGGCGTCTTCACTTTCAGTTTTGAATGCTACTCCTTTCTTGAATTGAGTTTCTTTTTCCTCTTCATCTTCTTTAAGATAAATTTTGTGCGTAAGGAGTTTTCCTAGCAAATCATCCAAGGCTAGTGTCTTGAGGTTTTGGCCTTCCTCAATTGCAGTGACCTTGGGACCCCACTTATTTCTAGGAAGACACCGAAGTATTTTCCTAACCATCTCCTCATTGGTGTAGGTTTTGCCAAGAGACTTGAGATTGTTGGTTATGTCAGTGAACCTTGTGAACATTTCCTTGATCGTTTCATCAGGTTGAGTTTTGAACAGCTCGTATTGATGAACGAACATGTTGTTTTTTGTCTCTCTCACTTGCCTTGTTACTTCATATGTCACCACCAACTTGTCCCATATTTCTTTGGCTGATTCACATGCACAAATACGATTGTACTTATTAGCATCTAATCCACAATATAATATATGCATGGCCTTACAGTTTTTTGACAGCCTTGCGAAGTCTTCTTGGGTGTATTGATCTTCAGTTTTCGTAACGGTTTTTCCATCAATCGTGATTTGCGGAACGTATGGTCCTTTTATCACAATGTTCAATAATTCATAATCTTCAGTTTTGATAAACATCTGTATCAAAATTTTCCAATATGAAAAGTTAGTACCTCTAAACAAAGATGGTCTAACAGTGGAGCGACCTTGATCATAATAGCCTTCTCCATTAGCGGCCATGATCGTTGCCCACTTGACGGCAAAGTCAAAATGCAGTGGGTTTGGCTCTGATACCAATTGAAAATGCAAAAGCTACTAAATCACCCTAGAGCGAGGGTGAATAGGGTGATGATCAAAATCGCAATTTAATCGAAATAAAGTGAGGAAAAGAAACGTGGACAAAATACAAGCGAATTTTTTAACGACGTTGGGCCTCAACAGGCTTAATTCCCGCCTAGAGTTCCCTAACTCCACAATTAACCCGAATCTTTATTAGGAGGGATGATTACAACTCTAGAGTACACCTACTCTAAGTTCCAAAACCCAAGTTGACACCCTCAATAAGGCTTGGTAGAGTTGACCCTTCAACTCTATAATCCCATCTAAACACTACTTGAATGACTCAAAGAGCAATGGCAAATTAAAGCTCAATCAATACAATAAGAGAGTGTGTTTGAGTATGCCAATGAATGCTTGTCTTGCTTGGTATCTTCAGCTCTCAACCATCTTGCATATTTATAGGTAAGGCTTGGAGAAATGGAAGGACAGTAGCCGTTATGCATATCCAGAATTCAGTTTCAGTTCGAGGCCTTGAATGGTAGTTCAGTGCGCTTGAAGATTACACAATCCAGCTAGTAATGGCTAGTTGATCCAATTGGCTGATTTGCAATGGCTAGCATATCTTTTCCTGACTTAAGATCTTCTTGAGCTGCTTTGTAGGCCTTCCATATATAAGGAAAATATCAACCATTTAAATATTGAATCTTTGTTAAGAAAAGTCAAATATTTACTAATTTTGGCTCCCTAATAAAGTGACATATTTTATCTCATAATATCATAGTCAAATTTGAATTACACTATTATATCATAAAGATCACATATTCAAATTTGAATACTAAAATATTTCTAAGATATTATAATACCTTATATAATAAACATAATATGTTATTTAATAAACATACTAATTTACTAACTCCTTTTTGTCTTTCATCAAAACATATTCATAAAATACATTGTAAGCTTAATGAAGCTAACAATCTTGTACCTAGGTAGTTTTAAAAGGAACAGAGTATTTATAAAGCAATATTTCCCTGTTGAAAATAAATAGGCTGAACAAGGAAAACGGCCCACCTCGTTAACCACAATGCTAATGTTAGGTAACTATCTTCTCAATGTTATAAGCTATAACTTCCGATTATACTATAAGGAATGTGTTGCCATGTTACTTCTATCATAACTTTATCCTAATTGAAAGACAACTCATCTAATGATGGAGACACATCCAACTTTCATAAGCTCTAAAACTTGTTTTTTTGGGGCCTCTATTAAAATTTGTCAATATTTATACTCACTCTGTCCTATATTTATTGTCAAAAAGTCAATTTCTCCAGTATGATATCATTGTAAGTATCTACTATTCAAAAAAAAGTCCGTAAAGGACAAAATATGAAAACTGCTATATCAATGACATTGACATACTAATTTTTTTTTGGGGGGGAAAAGTTAGTATAGGAACATTAGGTAGCCCTCCACTCAAGGGTTCTGTTGAAGTTATCATTAATGAGAATAAAATGAAATTCTCAACAAGGTGGGAAAGAAAAAATAGAAACATGATAAGATCTAAGTGAACAACTAATTTGGCCATCAATTTAGCTACCATATTACCCTCATAGTAAATACAACCAAATGAAATACATAAACAACATGAAATCACGGTTCGAAAATGTTCTTGAATAGTCGAAGCTATTAGCCATACGTGTTTGCATTGTGTTCATGACAATTTGGTTATCATCTTCAACCTAGATCCTACGATAACCTGTTTGTAACGGAACCTTAATTCCATCTCTCATGGGTCTTGCTTCGGCTACCAAGATCGAGGCTTGCTCCCTAAAGCAGAAACATGACATGATGAAGCTTCCTTGCCAGCTATGAATAACAAATCCTACTGCTATGCCTGCTGAAGATTTGAACACGTCAAAGTTGTTTTGATGAAGTCCTTTATTGGTAACTTCCACCCAATAAAGTGGGTGGTCTTGGGATAGTGGTCAGTGTGGTGGAAATGAGTTAGTGAAGATGATGAAGGAGCGGATGTGGATGAAGTTCGTAGTTTCCATTGCGCCAGTTACATTTTGCATGTAGTAAGGTCCCCATAGGTTTTTGGTCGTCATTTTTAAAATTAAGGCATTACGAGATTTTTAGATAGCCTACAAGAGTGTGGCAATTGAGAAAAGTGGAGAAAGTGGTTACAAACTAATGATGCCATTCTTTTATGAGAGAAGAAGGAGACGGGGAAAATAGAAAAGCTGGAAGCCACTAATGTACAACAGCCAACTCGTAAACTTTTATTGTCGTAGAACAACAGAGGAAGATGTGATCTGAATTTTTAATGTCATTAAAATAGGTAGGACAAATAGGATCCCGTTGGAGTCCTCTCCGAAGCAATATTCCATGTGAAGACAGAGTATCATGGCATAATTGTCATAGGAAAATTTTGATTCCAGGCATAACATCCAACTTCCCGTTCTAGTTACATTACCATAAAGGCTGGTCCTTAGGAAGGTTATTATGTGCTCTCCAGTTTGCCGATTTTATGTAGGAAAACTTCTAGTGAACCTCCAATAAAAAATGTTCATAACTTTATCAGCACATGAAATAGAGATACCTTGGATTAGTTAAGCCACATCATTCAGTAAGTATTACATTAATTTGAGGGAGTCCCATTCCTTATCAAAATGACAAAATTGACATAATGATAATGGTAATAGAAGAAAATTAGTTAGAAGTGACATAATGCTAACTATTGCATGATTCACTCACCCCCCAAAAAAAAAATTACCGCTCACTTAAAAAAATAATAGTCCATTTTAGAATAAAGAGTCCTCTTCATGTCTTATAATATATGGACTTTTTATTTTAAAATAGTGAACTATGTTTTGGGGCAGAAACAGTAGACAAGAAAAATGCAGTGGAGATAGGGAAGTCGATTGTGTGTCTTGGAAGAGGTAGCTTGTATGATTCCCTTAAATGAGTAACATGATATTTTAGAATCTTAGGCATGTCTACTGTCCGTCTTCTATCATCGTAGGTGTATATTGTGATATTATCTATAAGGACATATATATGATTTGGGGATTAAAATGTGTTTGACTAGGATTCTCACCATTTCTCTGGTAGATCATGCTGGCTCACATTGGTCTATGGAGAGAATGAGGAGATGAAAAGAAAGCAACTGTGGGAGTTCCTTAGATTAATGGGTCCAGCATACAAACACCGTGGATCCTCTTGGGAGATTTTAACCATCTTTTGCACCTGGATGACAGAATAGGTGGACAACCAGTAATACAAAGTGACAAATAGCAGCAGCTATTATAACTTACTAGGTTTGCCTAGGGGTCCTTCCTAGTTAAATACCTTGGCATCCCTCTCTCACCAAGGAAGTGGAGCAGATTGTCATGCCTTGGTAGAAAAAATCACAAAAAGGATTAACACATGAACCACCAGACACTTCTTTTATGCAGGAAGATTACAACTTATTAACTCAGCTATATTCTCCTTGCACACATACTGGTCTTCAATGTTCATTCTACCATAGAAAATCATTAAGCAAATTGAGGCATTATGCAGGAATTTTCTATGGAGCCAAACTATAGACTATCAGAAGGCACCACGAGTCACCTGGGACACTGTTTGCCAACCAAAAGCAAAAGGAGGGCTTGGTGTTAAAAACTACCAGAAGTGGAACATTGCAGCGATTGGTAAGCATGTGTGGTATGTGACAGAAGAGAAACAAAGGCCGTGGGTGAAATAGACCCATGAAATTTATCTGAAGGGAACCCAGTTCTGGCAGGCTCAAACCCCCCTAATTCCTCATGGTATTGGAAGAAGATCTTGCAAGTTTGAGATAAAATGGCTGAGGGATACAACCAAAACCAATGGAGGGGGACCAAAAATGGGAACTATACCATAGCAAATGGATACAAATGGCTGATGGGGCAGAAGCATGACTTCCCAGTGGCCAAGATCATTTGGAGCAAGTACAATATACCTAAATACTCAGTCTTCCTATGGAAAGTATGTGTTGGTAAGCTCCCTACCTGTGATCATTTGATGAAATGGAACCAGCAAGTCCAAGCACCTCGGTGTGTACTGTGTCATGAACAATTAGAAACACAAACACACTTATTCTATAGATGTCAGTTCAGCCAGAGTGTGTTACAGAATGTCCTCAGTGCAATGAGGATACCGGGCCTTATAATACAAAATTAGCATATCAAAAGGGTGTGGAAGAAACTCAAGGCTGATACCAACCAGAAAGTGCCGAGCTTATGTATAGCTGGGACAACCTATCATCTTTGGCAGGAAAGGAATTTTAGAAGATTTCAGTAGCAAGCGAGACACATAAGCAAAGTTACAGAATGCTGTTTATATACAGCAGGGAGTAGAATACAGTGTGTAGCCAATGTCACAAGGAAAGAAGAGACTAGAATGGCTTTAGCTGATCATGTTACGAAGGCCATAACAACCTCATATTCATAGGTTGATGTACAGGGTGCAGTCTTGATGAAGTGCAATACATTTTCCCTTTCTTACCCCCAAAAAAACAAATTCTCAATTTTCATATAAGTGTTTGAATATGTCAATATTTTTTTTAAGTAAACGTGGAGCTCCATATGAGCAGTATCATCATGTACGTAGGTTGTAGACATTTTTATATAATCATTTCCAAGTATTGAAACCTATCCTTTTCATATTTTTTTTTAATCAAATTGAAAGCTATCTTAGATATCAACTTTTTTTTAAAAAAAAAAAATTGGAGACAAAAATTATACTACATAGGGTGCTTTTTATACAACATCCTTCATTAGAGGTGTAAGAGACTTGACTAAACTAATTTAATTTTTTGACATACCAATAATTGATGAAATTTCAAATAGTTTTGATGTTACAAGTTTTTTGGTAGAAGAAGGCATCAAGCATGTACAAAGAGGTCGTATTTCCTAATATCTTTTTTTGTATTTATTCTATATATCTATTTTTTATTAATTTACTATTTTATTTTCTAAAGAACTAAAATAATAAACATTCTTTCCTCTTGTATTGGAATTTTTGAATTATACGTTCACGTAAACCGGCTAGTAGCAAAGATTAATATGCAGTGCAATTAATTAAAAATTAAGTAGTGGGTGGTGATATATGTCTTGTTACAAGATATTCTTAAATGTCTTACCTTGTTATAAATTAACATATTTTATAATTTAAAACCATAATTTTTTCAATGATTATACTTAATTATGAATTGCTAACCTTAAATATTCGTCGACTATGCTGACAAAGTATTAAATAATACTCTAATCGCATTAACCCTATCTGTGAGTACATATGATACTTGTATTTTAGAAATGTGATAAATTATGGATGAAAAGATGATTTTATATAATTTCTAAGTTCTAATATGCTTCCACGATTCGATCCTATTATTTTTTTTAATTCAATTAAAAACATAATAGTATGATTTTCTTATCAAACTAAGACACTTTACACACTTATCATTTTGGTTAAGTAGTTTACATAACATTAGAGCCTATCAACTTGGTTAACCCAAAGGTAACAGCCATAGCAACCCAACCCCCAATTAAAACCCTCAAAGAAGCCTTAAAAGCTGGAGCTCTTCCTAGGAACGCCCCCAACCACCCAAACACCGCCAGAGCCACCGTCACTGCCACCGCCATCACAACCAACCTCAGCTTATACTCCCGAATAAACGACGCTGCCAGAAGCGGCACCATGGCCCCCACCGAGAAGGCCAGGGCGGAGGCTGCAGCCGCCTGCAGTGGGTTCGGCAACCCCTCCTCCTCCCCCTCTTCATTTTCTCTCTCCTCCATACGCCTTTTCTCTCTCTTCATCTGAGCCACCTCGATGTCGAGCTGAGAGTAGACCGACACGAACTCACCTATGGCCATGCTGCATGCCCCAGCCACCAAGCCAGCGAACCCAGTTAGGATCATGGCTTTGACATCTTGCTTGACCGCACCGACACCCATCATGAGGGAGGCAGTCGACACGAGCCCATCGTTGGCCCCTAGGACGGCGGCTCGTAGCCACTGAGCCCGTTTCGAGTAGTCGAAGCCATCGGTCTTGCTTGCATGGTCAGAATGTTTATGGGTTTCTTCAATGTCTATGGTCACCAACTTGGTGGGGGGAAGCTGGGCTGTTTGTTTGGTCTCCATTTGAAAGAGAATACTAGGTTAATTAAAGCAAGTCTTAGTGAGAGAGAATCGTATGCTTAAAGGAATGAGAATGAGAGTATGGTGGACACACGCCTTGTAAACATGGGGTTTTATAATGGTTGGAACGTAGAAGCGGGGGACGCAAGTGGGGATTGCCCACTCAAGAAAAATACTCGATCTTTTTATCTAATATGTAAAGCAAAAGATGAGTGCGCCCATTTGACAATGGGAGGAGATTTCTTTTCTTAGATCATTATCAATCTCCAATAATTTAGGTTAACTATTGTGATGGCTAAATTAGCAATAGACTTGCTTCCATTCAGGTTCTGTTTTATTCAAGCTAAGTAGAATCCATTTTACTCAAATTCTTAAAAGTCTCCTTCAACTTGACTGATATTCTTAAAGTTGTCTATTTGAGGCGTCTCAAAATACATCAGACATTCATGCCAAGAGCTAGTGCTTTCATTAGAATTTGGTCCCTAGTGATTTCTTAATAAGTAATTTTAGGTTACAACTCCTCCTTAAAAAGTTGCCACAATATACACAATAGTATGACCAAAAACTTAAGTTCATGGTTGAAGGTGTAGGAATATATTTATACTCTAACACGGCCCCTCATGCCAATACCCTTTGGGCTTGAAGCGTGGCTACTGCAAAGGCTCTCCTACTACCTTACACAATAAATCAATATAGGGGCTATTGAGATTTGAACTCGAGACTTCTTAGTCAGAAAAACTCTGATACCATATTCAAAAACTATCTCAATCAAAAGATTAAGTTGATAGTTGAAGAAGCAGGAATAACTTTATACTCTTACAAAATTGGTAGCCAATTCACATTCCACTATTCATCTATGTGAGCATTTTAACTAATTAGAATAAATTCCCCAGCTCTCTCCACCTTCAACTGAGCAATGTTTCCATAAATTTAGGAGAGTGCAATTATTTGGGAACCAATTTAAAAAATGAAAATGGTGCATCAACAGTTGAGTTGAGAGCACGGAAGAAAGATTGAATTTGTTGGGTGTATGGATTGCTGAGGAGGAAAGCACTTTTGTGAAATTAACAGTGTGAATCGCCATTTGTTCGAATATTTGTTGTTTAATATGAAGGAGTGTGCTCTCCACACGATAACCACCCACCTCCTGCTTTTTTAAATTAATTTTAGGTACTTCAGAATCTTAACTTTTCGATTTTGTTGCACTTGCATCCACTGGCTTCTCATATACTCTTCAAGCTGATACGTTACTAGAGCATATTGTATAACGTGTATTCACAGATGTAACATGACTATGCTACTTAAAAAAGTTGATCAGCACATTAAGTAGGTCACGAAAAGTAAAATTCGCAAGTGAAGTTTGACATTTGCCATTATCAACATATTTTACATTTATAAAAATTTTAGGGTATGTTCTGATTGATGATCTTTTCAACTTATGATAAGTAACTTATTGCTCACAAATATTGAAAAGTACTGATATGTACTTACGAGTATTAATTAGTGCTAATCAATGCCGATGAGAGTTGGTTTTTCATTGTTGAGATATTAGAATTTTACTATTTTAAAAATGCATTTTTAATATTTATAGACATTGATCAAATAACATAATATGAATTATCTTAATCATGAGATCTAATAATTAAGGCCTTGAAGTGAATTATCTTAGTAAAGTCTCTATTTGGTCATGTGTCCCATGTTAATCAAAAGCAGGAATGTTTCTTTCCAGATGAAAATAGCACGACAGATGTAATGAATTGGACCAGTTGATTATTTAATCAAAGGGAGCGTGATTTTCACTCGAATATCACGAGCTCGCCAATATTGTATTCCAACACTCAATTTTAATTCGACAAAACCTAATCAACATATACTTGTAAGAACCACCCCGATCTTATGAATGATTTGTGTCCTGGGCGTGCTTATTAATGTTTTTAATTATTTTGAAAAATAATTCTGGGTTCACGCAGAAAAGAACAGGCCTTTGAGCTTGGAAGCACGTCCGGATTATTGCTGGTCCAAACAGTTAATTCTATCCGCAGCTCGGCTCCCAACCAGAACGGCCAGGTTTACTTGCATCTAAAATTCCTTTTTTTTTTTGTAAAGATTTATAATTGCTAAACAAGAGAATCATCAATGATTTATGTTGGAGGTCCCCAAATAATCTATCTATCGTATGAAATGCACCCCGATGTCACCTTCATCGCTGGTGGTCTTTATTAATCAAATCAAAAAACAAAATGTTATATTATGTTATTAAAAAACCAAGCATGCAACAAGTGAATGAACACCCTGAAGAAGTTTGCAATATTGTCAAAATAAAAGGAAGCAATTTGAATAAACAGTTAAAGGAAGCCCATTGATATTTTAACTAATAAATTAGCATGTTTTTTCTCTGTGCGATGCATAGGATAGTTTTTTAGTTTCTGTTTGTAATAAACATAGATGCAAAATAATAAATATCTAATATTTTATGTAATGCACAAATTTTTTTAGAATTTTTTAAAATTAATAGTTTCGCAAAATTTGAGTGACATGTGTCAAAAATTGGAGATTTTGTATTGTTTCTTATACCCACGTGATGCATGAAAGTGTTTTGAGTTGCTACTGTAAAAATTATATGTGAAAATTACAGTAAATTATACTCGTAATTCACACTATTTGTGGAAAAAGTTATTTGAGCCTCCTACAAAATGGAGTGGGGTATTTTTTAAGGCTAAGTGATAAATATTACTCTTAGACTGTTTAAGGAATGGGGAAAAAAAATAAAAATCAATCTATAATATCTTCAACTAATTGTAAATTTTCCATTGTTTTTTCAAATGTCAACTCAGTACAGTAATTTTACATGATTCATGAATGATTTATTATTTATGTAACAAATTATTTGTGGTAAGCTACATGAGTTCAGTAGTAGCAGTAGCAGCAGTAGTAGTGGTGGTAGTAGTAGAAATAAGAATCTTTATTATTTCTTAATAATTGTGTACTTATAGTAAATAGGATCTTTAACTATTATCAAAATTTATGTAGTATTTCTAATATTCCATATTTACAATAGTGAAGATATTGTATTATTTACTATTTTAACTAAAAATAATAATTTATATGATTTGGAGTTGGATTTGAAATTAGGTTGGAAAAAGGCCCAACTTCTAAAAATTTGACACATGTCATATGCTATCTTTGGAAGGTTTATATATATATATATATATATATATATATATATATATGTATGTATACATAAACATATGTATAATATATACACACACACACATATATATATATATATATATGTATGTATGTGTGTATGTATGTATGTATACATACACACACACACATATATATATATATATATATATATATATATATATATATATTATATATATAATATATATATATATATACATCACACATATACGTATATATATATGTGTGTGTGTATATATATATATATATATATGTATTATATATAAAATATATATATATATATATATATATATATATATTTATATGTATATCTATATATATGTATGTATATACATATACATGTACTGTAATACCCCGACCACTCTTGGTCGCGGGTCTTACCAATAACAGTTTCAAGGATCATCAACTGGCCTCACAAATCACCACAAGTCTTTCCGGCGTGCTTCATCCATGCTCACACGGCGCCTGGAAAACTTTCCAGGAGGTCACCCATTCCAAGATTGTTCCCCAACAAGCACGCTTAACTATGGAATTCTTAAGAATGGGCTTCCCTAAAAGAAAGGTGCACATTTGATGACATAAGTTGTCACTTCGATCCTTTTAAGCCACACTCAAGGTATTACAATCACCCCCACTTGAAGCGCACAACGTCCTCGTTGTGCCTCACTAACCGACCAACTAACGCGTCCTCTCGACGGGTGGTCCACACTCAGTATCTTTGCCGCACTAGGTGACTGCCCATGGGCTCTCCGTCCACTGGCGCAGCTCACGGTCGCAAGTTGGCTCTGATATCATCTGTAATGCCTCAACCC
>JAKOGI010000218.1:22500-25000 GCA_029747015.1 Carnegiea gigantea
AACCGCTTAACTCAATCATGCCCAGTTTAATTAAAACATGCCCAATTCCACAGCATGAAAATATGAGATACTTGGTAAGTTGATACCACATAATGAAATACCCCCGACGCAAGGAGGCGTCACACCACCAGGGTTCCTAAAAGGAACCCCTAAGGCTAACAAAAGTAACCTATAAGTAATAGTGGTTATAAATCCTAGGATAAAATGGTTAGAGTTCCGTCTATATTTATGGCGTTTACCAATTTTAGCATATGCTAAGTGTACCTGGGAAAACAACAATAAGCGAAATAGAGCACTAAACCAAGAGGTTTAGTTCCTCGGGCCACCCGCCCAGTTCACAACTACTCAACAACTTGACCAACATATACCAAAACAGTTGCACTAAAATATCCAGTTCCAAATAATAGTTGCTAACCAAGGTAACCACCTCCAATGAAGCAAAAAATTAAATGTAGAACATTAGGATTTGAAAGACTAACCTGATCACCAGCCATACGTAAGGCCGCCTCAGTAGCATCTAGAAATTCATCTGTTATTTTTCCATCACGTACAGCCTTCAACATAAGTAAGAACATGGCCTTCTGTGATGCTAGTTCCTCTTTGACACTTCGTTTTCAATTTCCACTTGAGTTTTTGAGGGGGAAGAGCTGAGAAGTCACTCTTGAACTTTTGCACTTGCCTCATTCTACCATAAATTAAGAGGAAATAAAATAAATATTATTCATAGACCAAAGAAAGAAAAAACTCTAAAAATGACAAGTCAGCTGAATAAGAATACATACCAGGAAACTTTCAGTGGCCATATTAGCTACGAAGCCCCCACCTTCTCTACTATGTATCTCTCTAAAGAACTCCAAATGTGTTGGCTCTCTTCCATGAGTTTCGACCTATAATTACAAATCTCTTCTAACATCGCCAAAACGAGAGGAAATTTTGACAATCGGGTAATAGTTGCCCAAATTTGGAATAGTGATAGGATATAAATTGCGGAAGAAAAAAAAGAGGAAAACATACAAAGTCAGCTCGCTTTTCCGCGTAACTAGTAGAGCCAGTTGTATGACAATGCGTTTGCGAAGCTCGTGCATCTCTACTAAAAAGCCTACGATACATCCTCGCCCAAATCAAAAATGTCTCTGGGCTTGGTTTTAATAACATGCAACCATCTTTTTTGTTTCTCATTTTCAACGTGGAAAACTTGCTTTATGATAATTTAGTACAATATCTTATATGGTTCACTTTATGATAATAACACAAATATTATTAAGGTTACATGTAAATGATAACAATCGCTATGCTTATCTTATAGTTAAAGTTACACGTCAAGTAATTTCCCGGATTCATAGAGCCTTTATAAATTTACTTTGGCTACATGACTTTATGGATTCTAAAGCTACTGTCTTGGCAGAACAAACTTCTAACCATTGTCCCAATGATCCACCACTTGGTTTTTCCCTATTCAAACCCTTTAATATGTGGTCTAAGGATGAGAAATTTATGGATATGGTTGGTGATATCTAGGAGCAACCTGCCATGGGTCTCTTATGATTCAGGTTTCCAAAAAACTTTAGCTTTTAGAGAAACCCCTAAGGTTGCAAAACTTTGTAAAATTATTTTTCTAAGCTTCTTTGTGCTAGATTGAAGGAAGTCCTCCCCAATCTTGACAATGAAAATCAGTCCGCTTTTATTGAGGATAGACTTATTTTCCATAATGTGACGATCACCCAATTACTTGGTTAGGCTTTATTAAACAAGCGAAGTCTCTCATCGTGCTTATCATTACTACTACTGGATTTAGGCCAGAAGCAAAATGCATGCAACATAGCTGTCATGGTACATTATTAAAGCCATAAGTAACTAGAAAGCAAAGTAGAGCAATAAAATACTTGCATTCATTCACCCAACAAAATTATTTTCCCCATTGACCTTTTTTCCCTTTCCTAAACTCCCCATCTTAGACAAATAAGCCAATTCCCTTCTAAACTACACTGTGCTTTGCTACCCGTTTTCCCCCATTTTCTTAAGTTTTTATTGCTTGGTTTGTTCTTTATATAAACTTGTTTCATTTCAGCTCTATGTGGTTATGATCTCCATCCTGGGTATAAAACCAAAAACATAAGAAACCAAGCTAAAGAAATCAACTTAAAAAAAGGAAAGAAAAGAGAAGATACAATCTATTTACAACCGGTGCTAACCGCAATGGACCTAGAAATCGTATAACCCTCTGAGCTAGAAGTAGGTTAAAACCAGATCTAGTAAGCAAGCAAAAATTAACTAATACATCAACCAACAGTCTAACACCCAGAAAATTAAAAGGACAGAACAATATAAGAAAATAAAAATAAGAACAACATAACATCTGCCGGAGAAGACAAACAGAATCACAGGAAATTTACTCAAGAAACACCCAAAACAGAAGATTCCCACTTAACCAATCCAACAATTACAGTAGGGAAAATAAAAGAAACACCACAACTGATATCTACCTTACTATGATTAAAAC